>JASAMX010005728.1:0-37552 GCA_030248175.1 Microlaimidae sp. YZB2_3
AAAACAGTTAAAAAAGTTGAAGTGGAAGGGACAAAATATTTTTATTAAGAATGGGTTTTTCCTGCACAATGTGTATGCTTTCTTTACATAACAGATGGAAATCAGACTTGGCACAATATAGAATGGAAAAATCACTAGGAGAAGCATTGTACCCACATTCAAGAATGTGATCCAATACCGCGGATTTTTCTTTACGCATGGTATTTTGATTAGTGAAAGGATTTCTTTTCAAATCAATACCACAAGTTAACAATAAAATTGTAAAATTGCATTATAAAATTGCATTTTGTATTGTAAAATTGCATTATAACCAACCGGCATATTTTTAGTGTTTGTACTTTATGCGGCTCTCCCTCCCCTGTAATTTAAAAAAAATTGGGAGAAACCTTGGTTGACTCTTCAAGCCCTCCTTCAGAGAAACCGCGCCAACTAGCGTATTATGCAAAGTTGGTTTATTTTTAATCATCAATTGAGCAGTTTTTTCATCACTAGTCGCCTGGCTAACACTTGCAGATTGGTGAAATAACAATCGACATCGTAGTCAGGTAAGCGGTGGCTTAGACGGTCCGCTGAGCTCAAACTAGCCAGAGCTAGTTTAGATTAGTTTAGAACATCTGAAGTTAGCTTGCTTAGGGTCCCCCTTAAGCTTGGTGGTGGGTTAGGTTTTCCCCTTATCCTCCCTAAGCTAAGGTCCCCTTTAGGCGGTAAGGTTTGGGCTCTTTTCCCCAATCCCTGTCTGCCTTTGTGTAGGTTGGTAGCTAAATTGTGCCAAATTAATAAACCAATGTATCAAGGCTTTAAGCCTCATTTCTTTTGTATTCCCCCCTCAACGTCCACAGTTTTGGCTACCCTAAAAGCGCCCCATATTTTTAGTTGTTTCCGCCCAGGCAAGTACAAACATCACAGTAGCTTTTTGTAATTTTTTATAAGTTAAACAATAGGTTAAGTAAATTCCCAGGTGCCATCCCTTAGTAGGTTTATCCCGGTTTTTGTGTTATGTACTTCTTGGCCCTGGGTATACAAGCGTTGGCCACTAATAAAAACCTACCTCAATAAAACTATCGTAAAGCAAGCTAGATGGGAGCTCAGTTGGCTAACCCCCAAACTTAGTTCTCATCAAAACTACTAGTGATACTAATTATATGAACGCGTCTAGGTACACCTTATCTGACTATCGCCAAAAACATTCTTTGCAGTGACTCCAAACCTGATAGGCATAAGCGGGCATCCTCTTAGGATTTCCTTGGCGGCTAAATGTGCACCGTTAATTGAATCCCCTACAAGTTTGAGGCGTCACAGTAGTAACTAAAAAATTAAAATTACAGGGAGTTAGAAACCGACCAGGACCAAATTTTGCTTTTTTGAACTAACAAAAATAAAAAAACAATTAAAAACAATAAAAAAATATTATATTCAATGATAATGTTCACCTTTTAGCGTGTTTTTCACTTTGAATTTCACTAGCTGAATTTTTCTGTTGATTTTAGCAAAACAACTAGTTTTAACGTTCTCCAGAGCGATTGTCGACTCATGGGTAAAAATCCAGCAAAGATTTTGAAAGTTTGGGGCAATATTTTTACTAAATGGCTTGCAATTTTTTATGTAACTTTTTACCCCTTTTTTATTTTTTAAAACAACAAAGTAGATCATTCTCAATGACAACGGTGCAATAAATTAAATAAAATCTTTCTTTACCTAGTCTTAAACAGGTAAAAAATGCAATCTTGCTTAGACATTATTTTTATTAAAAAATTAACCTTAAAAAATTAAATTAAAATGCATCATTAATCAAAATATTATGCATCATAAATATGCATCATTAAATTAATATGCATCATGTTAAGTACTATGCTTTGTTGCTAAAATATTTTGCAGCATTTAAACATATTCCTTAAACGTAATTGTACATCTGAGTTTTGAAAAAAGAAATGAAATCATGCCTTACTTTTTTTGGAGCATTTTTTATTCTCTCCATCTGGCGGGTTTTGGAGCTCGTCTGCGGGTTCTGGAATGCATTCTACTGCCTGCGGTTTATGGCTCAGCTCCAAAAGGTTTTTCTCACGGATCTTAAATCTTTAATCATGCTGCTTACCATGGACCAATTCATAACTAAAGTCTGTGAAACTCGTCCTGCCCCTGCGTCCTGCGTCTGGCGGGTTGCTGTAACGCGTCCTGCGTCTGGTGGGTTGCTGAAAAGCTTCCTGCATCCTGCGTCTCGTGGGTTGCTGGAACGCGTCCTGCGTCCTATGGGCTGTTGGAACATATCCTGCGTCCTGCGTCCCATGGGTTGCTGGAACGCATACTACATCCTATGTCCCACGGTTTGCCGGAACGCGTCCTGCATCCTGCATCCCATGGGTTGCTGGAACGCGTCCTGCATCCTGCGTCCTGCGGGTTGCTGGAACACGTCCTGGATCTTTCATCCCGCAGGTTGCTGGAACGCGTCCTGCATCCTGCCTGCGTCCCGCAGGTTGCTGAAACGCGTCCTGCGTCCTGCATCCCACAGCTTGCTGAAACGCGTCCTGCATCCTGTGGGTTACTGGAATGTGGATCGCGTTCCATGGAACGCGGCTTAAGCCGCCTCCCAAGAATTTGGAAAACCTACGAGTCTTGTGGAAGGCAGGTCAGGACATGACCTCCACCTGCATCCTTTCTTAATCTTCAGGCCGCGGGACGCGTTCCAATGGAAAGCTACCTTTGCACAGGACTGTATTTGCCATAAAAAATTCGATTTACATATACTATAATAAAAACATTAAGAACATATTCTACAAAAAAATTTTAACAGAACAAAATAAACAATTATATTAATAACAATTTATTTTAACCAATTTTCTTTTTTTCTCATAATCTTAGTTTATTGTGAAAATGCAACTTATGGCAAATAATTTAGTGAAAATCAAATGAATATAAAAACACCAAAGCAGACAAAACACATACACATCAATAAAAAGAAAGTATAACTGTTATTTTACCATGTAAACTATATGCTACATTTATCAGGCGCAGCAGCAACTGACATAGCAAAAGTTAGTGAATAAACTAATAAAAAAGGCACAAAGAAAAATATGTTTTTACTGTTTTTTTTTGTATTTTTTGCTCAATTTTCTTTTTAAAATAATAGTTTCAAAATGTATTTAAAAATAATGGTTCTAAATGTAAAATCTTACCAGCCATAGATTTTTTTGATTCTTTATCTCCTTTATCATCCTTTTTCATTGCAACAATAAGAGAAACTGCAATAGCAATTGATATAATAACTGCAATAATAATAATTATTATTATTGCCAAAGTGCACTTTTCTTTTTTTGTTTTCTTTAATTTTTTTCCATGGCTTTGATCTGATTGATTTTGTGGCTTAAAAAAATATTGTTTAAGCTTGTTTCATTCTTGAGTGCTAGGTGCTAGCTGCTAGGTGCTAGGTACTAGGTGCTACATGCTGATTACTAGAAGATGTTTACACGGCAATTATTGCTAGCACTGCAAAAAGGTAAGTTAGAGAAAATACGTTATTGTTTTTATAACTAAATAATAAGGTTCCTTAACAAATGTTTTTCATCTGACGATGACGACAAAGTGTATATTCTTTTGTTGCTTTTACTCAAAGAAGGCGGTTTCAAAATAATAAAAAAAGATGGTGCGTTTGCCCTATTTTTAAAAAGCGTGAAAAAGAGGAAAGTACCATGTTCTTATTCAAGAAATAAAACTTTAAGATCACCACGAGTGATTTTTGACTATTTTTGAATAACTCCAACTCAATTTCTTTTGTCATTGTTCAGACCTTTGATTGTAAAACATGAAAACAATTTTGAGGATCCATTTGTGAATCATTCTATGTACTTAGATGAGCAACGCAGCCTTCATTATTTAATTATGCATTCACTTTAAATTTTGTAAGATAATTCTGCAATTAAGTTATATCATATTTTTACGTATAAAATATTTGAAAATTTGTTTGTAAATTTATTTTTATTAAAACCATATTAGCTTAAAATAACAAACAAAAATTTCAAAAGTAATGTTTTCATGGGTGGCGCGGGAGCGCCACAGGGCGATTTAGTTCCGTGGCGCCGCGCCAACCATTATTAGAGAACGAGGGTAAATTTTGAAATTCAGAACCTTCTTCTTCTTCTTCTTCTTCTTCTTCTTCTTCTTCTTTTTATTATTATTATTATTATTATTATTCCAACGCTCCATCCTTTAAAACAATATTCTTCATTCGCTACTGATTGATCAAAAATAAACATGGGCTCATTGGAAAGTAGAAGGAATTACGCAACTTTCTTAGGAAGCACTTTTTTGATTTAGGTCATTGTTATCAATTTATTGATCAAAATAAAAAATTTGAAAAATAGACAAATAAAAACTCCCAACCGCACAATAACAGCTTTTGGCAACAATAAGGATTGTACAGAGCAGACAACAGCCCCTCATAGAAACCGCACAAAAAAGCAGACCGGTTTTAATTGGTGCCAGTTCCCAGCGCCATCTGTTTCAACCGCGCGGAAAACGGGGAAAACAACAGAGTATTTTTTTAATTCTTGCATTAATGATGACAAAATTAATTCAAAGTTTTATTTATTAAAAAATAATAATAAGCGTGGGTGGCGCGGGAGCTCCAGGCGCTGGTAGGTAATCATCGGTGGTGCGGGAGTGCCACACTGCAATTTAACCCACCGCACGGCGCCAACTATACTTAGAAAACGTAAGTAAATTTTGTAATTCATGTTCATCATCTTCTTCTTATTATTATTTTTACTTTAGAATTATAATTGCAATCATTGGCGCACGGCATCGCGCCAACTATATTTAGAGAATGTAGGTAACTTGTCTGGAGCGCCACTGCACCGCACTAACTATAATTAAACAACGTGGGTAAATTTTGTAATTTAAATTCATCATCTTGTTCTTATTATTTTTTAATTAAAAAAGTATATCTCGGCAACGGAATTAATCAATTAATCAATCAAATGTATTTATTCTAGAAATTTTAACAGCATAGCAAAAATCACAGCGAACCGATCACGTTCGCAAGTAATTACAAAACCATGACTTTATCTAGAAAATGACTGATAGGCTTAAATTATTTTAAGCTCTAAGATGAGCCATTACCAAGATTTTTTTTAAAAGTAACCAGGGATGTTGATAGTACTTGTTTCTGTGATAAAGAGTTCCACTTTGAAACAACTCTATTGGAGAAGAAAAATTTCCTTGCATCTATTCTACTTTTGTTAATTTTCAATTTATGACAATGCCCTCTTGTATAATTTTGATTTAAAGTGAAAAAATCAGCAATGTTTACGCTGCTGTAACCATTTAGTATCTTGTAGCATTCTGTAAGATCAAAATTATTTCGATGGTCTTGTAATTTTTGTAATCCTAGGAATTTTAATCTTTCTTTGTAAGACACCATTTTGAGATTACATCTGTTAAATAGTCGCCGAGTAAAGCACCTCTGAACATTCTCAATGATAGTAATATCTTTAAGCAAATATGGATTCCATACAACACTAGCATATTCTAACTGCGGTCTTACATATTTAATATATCTTTGCAAAAAATTTTTTAATGAATTTGAAGTAAACGTTCAGCAATACGTAACTGAACGAAAGCAATAGCGACATAATGAGATTATAGTTGTGAAAATTGACGTAGTGAAGTTGGTTTACACCTTATGATGGCTTACTATTTATTTTTTTAAATTCGTGTTTATTTTTATTTTCGTGTAAAGCTTATTTTTAATTATAAAATTATTATGCATAATTAGCATTAAATAAAATTTATGATTGTAAGACACAATATCCCCCGGGTGACTGCTAACAAATTCTTCAAAAATCCAAAAATTTTAAAAATGGGCCATTTTTGGAGAAAAAATTGCTAAAATAAAAGCCAAAATAAAGACCAAAATAAAGACCACATAAATATTTTACTGTATTTAAAGCTTTTTAGAGCAGTATTAAAACATATAAATGGCTTACAATTTTAACCCTCAATGGATTTTAATTTAATACTAAAACCTTTTTTTAAATAAACACAGAACAAATAAATTTTTAAGCAAGAATAAAAGTATAAATGCACGGGTGCTGGTGCCACTGCAGCAGCATTTTAAAAAAATTAAATTTAACTAAATTTTTTTTCAGATTTTTAAAAAATCTAAAGAAATAATGTGAAAAATTATTTTTTTTAGGTTCTATTGGATTTGAATATATCAATTTAGTTAGTTTTTAAGATTATAATTTCAGTTAGCATTTATAAGTGTTTACTGTATAGTATAACTAAGACTACAATCTAAAAATTTTTATGTATCAAACTTTTGAATAAATATTACGGTTTCTTACGTCCACATCCTTTTTTTTGTACAGATTAACCCTTTGGGATTTTTTCCTCCAAAAACCGCAACAAATCCGTAGGAGGGATTGCGCGCCAGTGCTGCACCGTGTTCAACTCCGCGTCCGGAATCGGCGGGACGCGGAATTAAACATTGAGCAGCACTGGCGCGAAACCCCTCCTGCGGAATGGATCCCAAAGGGTTAAAAATGGTTGTTTTAGACGATAATGGTCAAACATCCGCATTTAGGAAAATTTCAATTAATAAATTTAAAAATAAAAGTATATAATACTTTAGTTGCAGGACTTTAACCAATACAAACAGAAGAGCTTGTTTTAAAAGTTTATTTATTTCGCATAAAACAGGATACGCAAGGCCGATGTTACTTTAGCAAAAACTGCGCAATCAAATACTACATAACAATATTAACAAGCAATATTATCACAATTCAGCGTGTCTCAGTCGGGTCTCGATCCAGGGACCTTCAGTATGTAAGCCGTAAGATTTGCCACTGCGCCACAAAATATAACAAGCAAGTATCATGCAATATTACAAATAATTTTATTTTTTGACACATAAAAACACCCTAGACCCGAATATTATTAAAAATTATATATTTTTTAAAAAATATATAAAAAATGAAAATACAAATAAACATTTTAAATGAAAATTATATTAGATTTACAAATCATAACAAAAAACCTTGCGAAAGTAGTATTCTCAAAAACAAAATTGCTTTTGAAATCATCACCAACTATGAATCACAGGATGTGCTATTACACTTTCAAAAAACACTTTTAATTATGCTTAGGTGAAAACAGAACTATTCCTTGTTTGGTCGTTACTATGACAAAATGAGCCACCGTCATTATAAAATACACGTGACTGTGACTTATTTCGTAGTTAGTAAGGTACCGTTACAAATCTAACTAAAATGAGTCACAGTCGCATGTATTTTATACTAATTTTGGCTTATTTTGCCAGAGTAACGACGTATTTAAAAAATCAGATCATCATGTTTGGAAACAGAAACCGGATTTTTTTGCAAACCAAAATAATTATAACTAAAACTTACAAAATATCCTTATAAAATTTTGTTGCATTATATTCTTTTGTTGACGTTTGTTAAACAAAACCGGATTTTTTTGCAAACCAAAATAATTATAACTAAAATTTACAAAATATCTATCCTTATAAAATTTTGTTGCATTATATTCTTTTGTTGACGTTTGTTTTATAAAAGATAAAAAAATTGAATTATCAATGGTAACAAAATGTAGTTTCGAAGTTGACCCATTTCAAAATTTCTTCCTTCCGTCCTAGAATTATCTCCATGATTTTTGGTTCTTTAGGTCTGGATATTAAAATAATTAGTTGTGCGTGATATTTTTTTTTATTTTTAGTTATACACGGTTACAAAGCTTCAGGCACATTACTGACTACATAACTAAAAAAAATCAATATACGAAAAACACAATAATTAACACAGCACAAATGTCATTATTATTGATTGACCCGTGGGCAATAAATAAAACAACCAGCCTAAAATTGATGCAACTCATTTGCTAGAACAATACATCAAATAGTTAACATAAAACTATAATTACTTTTATACTAGTATTTAAATTTAATAAGGATTATTATGCGCGAAACAAGTCCAGCGCTTACGAACTTTATGCTAACCAAACGTGGTAACATCTAAAAAATATACGACATTTATCAGTAATACAAACCTTTTTTAGCGGACACGAACCAATCGAGAAAAAGCTAGTTAAAATTTTCTAAATATAAAAGGGGACGCAAAATTCATCGCCATGGACATTTAGTTAACCGACGAAAATAAAACTGTTAGATCAAAACCTACGCAGCAAAACATAGTTTTGAGTAGAAAAATTATTTACCTGCACTAATGAAAATGTATGAATTGAATAGCAACATTATTTAGCTTAATAATTTTACAATATTATTTAGCTTGATAATTTTAAGTGATTTTTGTAATCATTTTATACATTTAACTTTTACTACATTGAAAGGGTGCTTTTTTTATATCTAAAGTCCAAATCAAGGAGGAAAAAATTCTATTTTGAGTATTTTGTTGATTTCATCTTAATAGGAAATTAATAAGTAGTTTAATACTTATACAACATGTCTATGACAACAATCATAAAAATAATGATAATTAGATTTTCTTAAACCAACGGTTTTATTTAAATAAAATAAATAAAAATATTACCCGACTTCTTTCTCTAATAAAACCCTTTATTGTTTATTACTCATTGTTAATGTTTATCTTTATCGAATATAATGCAAAATTTTGATAAAAACCAATAGTTATAATCAGTGGCGTGCCCAGGATTTCATTTCGGGGGGCGGTCTGGGGGGGGTACATACTAACCCTGAGGGGGGGTCGGGTCTGGGGGGTGGCAGCCCCCCAGAATCGGAGGGTCTGGGGGGCGAGAGCCCCCCAGCGGGGTCAAGGGGCAGAGCCCCTTGTCAGGGGGATCCGGGGGGCAAAATGCCCCCCGGGGGAGAAAATTTTTTAATTTAAGGCGCTAAAATACACTAGAAATTTTAATTCCAGATGATAATTAAAACAAAATTTAAGTTTTTTTTATTCCTATCCATTTAAAACATGTGTTTAAAACGTTAATAAAAGGTTAATAGTGTTTATAGTAGTTTTATTTAACATGTATGCCTTAACTTTTGAGCGGCGAAATCGATTTGAAACTGAAAAACTGAGATAAATTGTCAATTTAAACTACCCGCAAAGCGGGGAAAATTTGGTTTTTTGACTATTAATATGCTTTTGGAAGGCATCAGGAAAGTTTCTGTTTTAATATTTAAGAAAAAAAATTTTCTCTCCCAAAATTCAAAAAACGTAAGGGTCCCCCCTTACGAAAAAATCCGGCTTCGCCGGATTTCGGGGCCCCCCCCCCCTGGGCACGCCACTGGTTATAATTATAAGCAATTAATTTTTATATAACAACATTCCTGTAAAATGTTTGGCCAGACAAACCAAACCTATAACAATGTCCATCAGATCCAATTACAAAAATTACTTTTAATTACTATAATAAACTTTATGCATAGTTCTAGGCAAATTCATGATACACAACCTTATTTTCAGATCCACTAATAAAAAACACGAAAATATTATTTTTAAACACATAATATTATTATCAATAATAAAAAATGATAAAAAATTATGATTTAAATATTTTTCTTTATGGTATAATAAAATACTTTTTATTGTTCGTTGGGTATGGGGTCTATAGAGCCAAAAAAACTTGGTGGAGCCCAACAATTTTCGACTTTTTTAAGGTTAAAATTTATTATTTTAATTTATTTCCAGCTTGGTTTTAAGGTTTTTGTTAGAATACACGCATTAAATTCGTCTGGGGCGTCGAAAGTGGCTCTAAAATTGCCCGGCTCAGGGCCCAAGGCTCAAGTCTGAAATTGCACGGCTCAAGGTTCCTTTAGCTCCAACGACCCTAAATTGTTCCTTAGTAACCGCAGGAGGCGTAAAACCTCTAAATATTTACTCGTCGTAAACTTGATAGGCTATCCCTCGATTACGCTTCCACAAGAAGAAACCCAAGATCATTCCCAGCACTCCTCCTATTATGAGCATGCAAATGGCCAAAGCCGCCATGGATCCTGTAAAAGTAACAAAATAAGTCAAAAGAATCGTCATAAAATACTTCTAGCTGTGACCATAGGTAAGGACCATAGCCAGGGGGGTTGTGGGGGGTTGTAACCATACATGGGCACGGGGGGGGGGTTGGGGGGATTAACCCTCCCCCCGAATTCTGAGAAGGGGGGTTTAACCCCCCCCCCACTCAGAAGTGGGGGGGGAGAAAAAGTTAACCCCCCCAATTTCGGAAAAATGAAGAAAAAAATGTCTTTAAAATGACTTCTAACTGCCTCCAAACTTAAGTTTTGAGGTCAAAATGAATGTTTTAAGCAATAAAAAGCTCAAAAATGCAATAAAAAGGGCTTTTTGACCTTAAATTTGCGTTTTTTACCTATTTTTCCTTCAAAATCGAAAAACGATATGGGTAAAATGCACTCCAGAAAAAAAACGATTATGGGTATTTTGCGTTTCTCGGATTTTAACCCCCCCTAATTTGGGGTTTAACCCCCCCCACTCCGGACCAACTTGCCCATGTATGGTTGTAACCCCCCCCCTTTTGGGCTGGCTGAGGTAAAAAATGGGGGTTCCAATCCCAAGAGAACAAATTTTCGAAAATTTTCTTGCGCTTCGCTCCGCTCAGCGCTCGACACTTATATACCTTTTTACAACTTTTAAGTGGTTTTTAATTAATTTCAAAGACAATTTTTAAAAAATTTTTCGTGCTATCGCACGATTTTTAATGTTATGCCTTTTTAAACCTAAAATTTTTCAAGTTTAACTTAAAAAAAAAACAATGCAAATAACAGCAAAAAGAATCACTTAGCGCGAAGCGCAAAAATTTTTACCCTTTTTAATGTCTTTTTTACAGTATTTTGAAAAATTGGAGTACAACCCCCCTTTCGAAAAATTTGTATGGAATACAACCCCCCGTTTCCGAAATCCTGGCTACGCCTCTGGTAGGGAAGGGGGGTTTGGGTGTTATCCTACTCTCAAAATCCCGATTACTGCCGACTCCCCCTCCCTAAAATTTGTGGACACCCCGTACACCCCCACCCCCCTTCCCAAAATTTGGGGGTACCCCGGACACTCCCCCCCTAAAATTAGAGGGCACCCCCTGACAGTCCCCCAAATTTGCGGTAACCCGGAAACTCCCTTAAACTTTAGGAGTACCCCGGACACCGCCCTAAGATTTGGGGGGTCCCAGTATATACTAAAAACGCTACGCTGCCCACCTACGTACGGCTGAGACTCTTTTTATCTAAACAAAAATACTATAAACGTAATGAGCCAGAGTCACGTTGATTTTTTTATTGATTATGATTCCTATTTGTGTAGAATATCCCGAGCACTTCCCCGCCGCTTATCAGCATGCAAATGGCCAGAGCCGCCATTGATCCTGCAAAAGTGACAGATTACCGTTCTTAGCGTGACAAAATAAGTCAGAATTGTCACAACATTAAGAATGTGCTCGGATGTTATTTTTTAACATCCGCCGATGCGGATTTTTCAAAACAGAAATCCGCGGATGTCTAGGAAATGCATTCTTGCCTTATCGTTTTTAGTTCTAGACATGGGTGAGAAAGGGGGGACAGGGTGGGGTCCAAGGTCCACCCCCCCCCCTAGCCTCGAAATTTTGGGAGCCCCCCCAGACGAAAATCTAGGGGGCCCCCTTCCCCCAAATTTCTGAATGTTTTACCCCTGACCCCCCTCTAGAATTTGAAATCTGACCAACCCCTCCTCCCTCGGGAAAATTTTAGGTACTTTTTTAATACTAAATTTTCTTCCAAAAACGTGAATTTTTAACAAATATTCATGTTTTTACACCCTTTTTACACCAGAATATCGCTTTTTATTTAATAAAATGTGGTATTATCCTATAAAAAACAATTATTAAAGTAATTATGGTTTAAAACTGTTTTGCTTTGAACAATTGACGCCACCTCTAGATTTCAAAATTCGCACCCCAGGTCGACCCTCCTAAAAAGCTAGGAAGGTCCGGACCCCCCTACTAGAATTTAAAATTCGATTTACCCCGGATAACCACCCCCCCTAGCTGCCGGCACTGTTCTCACCTATGGTTCTGGAGTGCATTTTATCCATATCGTTTTTTTTTAATTTCGAAGAAAAACACAAGTAAAAAACGCTCATTTTATTGCATTTTTTAAACTTTTTGTGGTTAAAAAACTCATTTAGAAATCACAACTTTCTATTAAAGAAGGCTACAAATTTATAAAAAAATTATGTATTAGCTAATTTAAGAAGTAAAAATGACCAACATACACATCCGCAGATGTGAATTCACAAATCCGCGGATGCGTGATGTCAAAAATAGTGCGGATGTCTGCGGATGTTTGGTACATCCATAGGTGGGCTGAGGGGGGTTGGGGTTATAATCCCCAAAAATCCGGACTATAGCCGATTCCTCCCCTAAAATTTTGGGGTACCCCGGACACCCCCCTAAAATTTGGGGGGTCTCAGTATTAAAAATGAGGTATTTGAGGTATACCCCAAAAAAAATTTTGGGACAACCCAGCCCCAAATTTCGGGGTCGGGTATACCCCCCCCAAATCCGGGAGGCTGCCCACCTATGATCAGTGTCTTTATACTAACGCTACTGACTGTGACTCTTTATATCGTAGAAAAGACATTGACTTGTGATGTTCCCTTTTTTAAATGTCATGCTCCGGAGCTCCGGTTATTAATGCTCCGGAGCTCCAAAAGCGAAGCTCCGTGGAACGTTGCTATTAAACACACAAAATAGAACAAAGCAAAGATACATTCAGAAAAACATGTCTCATTAACCTTTTCCCTGTTTTTGTTAAAGGTGCTGCCAGAAAAAAAACAGGGAGAAGAAGATTAGAGATAAAAATGCATTCGTAGTCACTGGATTAGAATATTTTTAATTATCTTTCCAAAAAATGCAGACCAGTGGAAGGTCCGGCGAAACCCTCACTCTGGACCGCGATTTATTAATGGCTCCCTTACAAAAACCCCGCAATTTCAGACAATTATTTTTGCGAAATTTCAAAAATTTGGGCATTTTTGCAAAATCTGCCCCATTTAGTCATTTTTGGCGGTCCCTTTATAAGAACCGCATTTTTGTTTTCTTTGCATTCTTGGTTTAAAAAATTGGCCCCGCATTTCGCCGAAGTTGGAAATAACCCATACAATTCCCCCGAGAGGAGGAAGGAGGAAGCGTACTCTGTGTAAAAGACGGTTTTTTAAGCAAGAATAGTTCAAACCTGTGCACTGCCCCCCAGGTTGATTAGGGGGGCAATTCCAAAACGAGGGGGGCACGGGGGGCAACTTTTTTTAAACGGGAGGGGCAATACAACAAGGGGGGCAAGCAAGAGAGAAAGAAAAAAACAGAAAAAAATAAAAAAAAGGAAAACAAGAAGGGAAAAGGAAAAAAAGGGACAAAAAAAACGAAAATAAGGTAAAAATCGGTCTGAAATGGCTTAAAATGTAATGAAATAGGCTAAAATCGCGATGGCGTCATTATAGGTCAAAAATGGCGCTATAATTTTAGGGTATTTTTTCATTTTTTGGCGGGGGGCGGCAATAAAACGGGGGGAGGGGAAGCAAATCCTCCAATAAAGCGGGGGGGGGGGGCAATTCCAGACAGTGCACAGGTCTGATAGTTTATATACATGCATTTGGATGAGGACACCAAAAAGATCTTAACGGTAGTAGGAACTTACCACTTGCATATCCGGATGATTTCGCTGGCTGAGGCGATGGAATAAAAGGATGGAAATTTTTCGGAACTGTTCTCAAAGAGCTTTTACCAATGTTGAAAGTTCCCTAAATCACAATTCAAACTGAATCTGTTTCAAAACAGTCAAAATCAATTTAGTGTATAAAAAAGTAAATTTTTATTTAAAATATAATTCAATTAGCCGGTGGCGTCAACTTGATAGGAATATTATCAAACTTTTTTAGCAACTCAATTTTTTTTCAGCGTTTTAACAAGCATTAAAAAAAATTTTTTTTTCAAAATTTTATAAATCATAGGAAGGCACTTATTCATTTTTGTAAAAAAAAAATCAAATCTTAAACAAATTTTTACGCTGATCAAATTACGTGGAGCCACCACACGAAAAACACATCAAAATTTTGCATTATTGCTCAGGAAAATAATTAGGCTTCATTGTATGACCAGGTATCACTATGTATGGCCAGGGAGGCGTTGAGGGTTTTTTTTAAGATGTTTTGCTAGGGTAAATTTCGGCCACCTTTTTTTATTTTTTTGGATAAGTTTTTTCTGGTTTTCCCATTCGACCCAAAATTGGGTCTAAAAATCAAACGATAACAATTTTTGTTATTCCAGTGCAAAATTTTAAAATTTCTGTTTACACTTAAAGATCAGTGGAGGTTTAATGTTTTTAGTGCCCGAAATTAAAGTGCGAGCCATTAACTACGGCCACCTAGAAAAAACTGGCTATAACTATTGCCAAACTGAACAATAAAAATTTTTTAAGGTTGCCAATTTATCCTTAGGTATTGTTCTTGGTACATAATAACTTAATTTTTCTCGTTTGCAAACTGTAATAGTTATTAGCAAGACTTTAAATAATTATGTCAAAACCTTAAAATACAAGTTTTAATAACCTGTATTTTTTTGTTGAATTTTTATGTTTGGCTTAAAAAACGTCAAAAAAAGTCAAACATGCAAAAAAATTTTTTATAAATACGGTAGTACGATGATATTTAAAAACAGTTAAAAACGGAAAGTTTTTCACCTAAATTTTAAGGTGGCCAAAATTAATAGAATCTTAAAATGCGCAGTTAGTTAAACGCGTTGCAAAGTGATCTTGAAGAAAATATCAAAACATGAAAATTAACAACTTTGAGCCTTAAATAGAAGATATTTTAAGGTTATATTGTGCTTCGTTCTAAATTTGATGCAGTTTTAACACAAAGCAAAAATTAAGAAAATCAGAAAAAATTCACTTTTTGTATGAAAATTTTGATAATGCAGAATAACAAAAATAAAAAACTTTTGCAAAAACACTTTATTCAACATTAATCCAGTTACTTTTGTGCTATGGTTGAATTATATCTGGCTGGCGCTGAATATTAGAATGCAGACATGAGATGACCAATTAAAATTGTGCAGTAATGACGTTTTTTTAAAAAAATAAACGCAGAATTTTTTTTAATTCCACTTTTTTACAAAATATACAAAAATTAACCAACTTTAGCCTTTAAAAAATTTGCATTTAGGTTGCAAATTAAGTAATTTGATAAATAATTATTAAAATAGAGTTTTTAATCTTTGTTATTAATCCGCTTTAGTGAAAAATTTTGAATGGTTTTGTTGTTACATTGTCGATTCAATATCGCGGTCAGCTAGATTTTTTTTGCCTTAATAGTAAAAATAAGCCAATTTTTTAACACCCTAAATTGGTGGCCGAAATTAGATCAGATACCCTACCTCATATTATTTAAAGGGTGGGTGCGGTGACCTACATAAACTACTACCTACACATGTGTCTGTCTCTAAATTAACTTGCGTATTCATA
Organism: Microlaimidae sp. YZB2_3; assembly: GCA_030248175.1. Lineage (NCBI taxonomy): Eukaryota > Metazoa > Nematoda > Chromadorea > Desmodorida > Microlaimidae > Microlaimidae sp. YZB2_3. The sequence goes on from JASAMX010005728.1 coordinate 15,488, forward strand.
AAGCCCAGAAACCGAGAGAACATACTCGCGTTTTCCCGTCGAATCCCTTGACGGTGACAGTTTGGTTCTTGGCCAGGGAGGCGTTTAGGGGTTTTTTTAGATGTTTTGTAACCTCATACTATTTAAAGGGTGGGTGGGGTGACCTACATAAACCGCTACCTACACAGGTGTCTGTCTCTAAATTAACTTACGTATTCATAAAACCCAGAAACCGATAGAACATACCCTCGTCTTCCCGTCAAATCCCTTGACGGTGACGGTTTAGTCCCTGGCCTGGGAGGCGTTTAGGGTTTTTTTTAGATGGTTTGTTACCTTAAACTATTTAAAGGGTGAGTGGGGTGACCGACATAAACTGCTACCTACACAGGTGTCTGCCTATTCATAAAGCCCAGAAACCGAGAGAACATACTCGCGTTTTCCCGTCAAATCCCTTGACGGTGACGGTTTGGTCCTTGGCCAGGGAGGCGTTGAGGGTTTTGGCGGCCTGCTGGACACTCTGCTCCGCCCAATTTCCGGCCACGGCGGATGGTTTCGCCGTGTTCTTGTCGCCCAGTTGGAAGAATACGGTGGCGCCACCGTCCGAGTCTTGAATCTATAATGCGAACACATCGTCGTTACTACGGCAAAACGAGCCACAATTCGTATAAAATACATGCGACTGTGACTCATTTTCATTTTCAAACAGCACGCTATTAACTACAGAATAAGTCACAGTCACGTGTGTTTTATAATGAATGTGGCTCATTTTGCCGTAGTAATGACGACATCGTCGTTCTTTCATTACCCTGACAAAATGAGTCAACATCGTCTCATTAAATACTTGTAATTGTGACTCTTTCTATATTTTAACACACTATTAGTATAAACGTTATGAGCCAGAGTCACGTTGATTCGCCTTCGTCTATTTACCATAGACGAATAATAACAAGAGGTGGTTCTTTAACCTCGATGAAACATCAAAGTTTCCAAAATATCTGTTTAAAATTTAGGTTTTACGTTTAGGCTTGTATGTGAGAAAAAGAAGAGACAAAAAAGGAGACATACCACTGGGTAAATCTGCAAAAAGTACTTGGAAAAGAGTGTGAATTTGATGTTTATTTTTATAGGACGGCTCCTAATAAAGGAGTACACAAATCAATCGCTGAAAATAACCAAATTTACAAAAATAAACGGCTCAAAAAGCAAAAACACAATTGAAACCAGTTTTAAAGACTTTTTTAAAACTTTTTAGATCAACGAATAAACTCACATAAAAATCGCTGATTCTGAGAGTGCTAACGTTAGCGTTGTCCGCTAGATGCTCCCGTAGCGTACTGCGAACCCGTTCAAAGCCATACTTCCTCAAATGTTTTCGGCTCCCTATACAAATTACAAAATTTAAATGTAGGGTAACTGTCTTAAATTCGGCCAGTCTTAATTTCGGCTACCGGCTTTTATTTTTTCTATGCGCATAATTACGAAATGAACTACTTATGTATGACTAGATAGGTGACATGACGACCTATCTAGCTATTCGCAGTTCGTTTCATATTTTACGCATCGCAAAATTAACAGCCGTTGGCTAAAATTAAGGCCTGACCGACTTTAATTCAGCTATTCTACATTTTAAAAATACTGTTTTAATATTTTAGCATTAAAATTAGCACTACAGATTGAAAAATACTCAAACTAACAACTTACTAGGGAAGTCTAATTTTATTTGTTTTCTAATTAATAAATATAAAGACACAAAATAATATAAATTAAAACTTAATAAATTCACAAAACCCTTGAATCTTTTAAAATACTTAAAAATCAACGATAATCAGCTTAAATAAAAAAAACTTAAAAACTTTTTTATAAATTCTATTTTCTATTAGTTTTTGTGGAACAGGCGTTACTTGATTGGAATACAAAAATTCTGTTTTCTCAATTAAAAAGAAGCAATGAGCTTCAATTTTGTTAATTTGACTCGTTCATTTTAATGCTGCCAGTCAACATCAGATGCACAATCTATTGATAATTAACTTTTTTTAATAAAACGGAATAAATAATTCCAAATTCAAGGAAAGGGAAGAGTATATCACCAATTTTGTGAGACCTCAAATTCCAGGAGGCAGCCGCAACCATGGGCATAACCAGGATTTCGGAAAGTAACCAACCAGGATAACCAGGATTAACCAAGTAACCAGGATTTTTTTGGAAAATCCAACTCTAAACAAAATTTCCGAAAGGGGGGGGTCCAAATCCTAAAAGTTATAAAAGGGCTAAAAAAAATTTTTTTCGCGCTTCGCGCGGAGTTTTATTACTTCGTTTATGTCACATACTTAATTATTTTCCAATTATTCAATAAAAATAAGTCTATAAAACCAAGAAAAAAATTTTTACAAACAATTTTATACCTTGAAATTTTCGATTTTCAAAACTCTAACAACTGAAAAAAGAAAACATTGAATTGCAAAGTGCGAGAAAATGTTTTTAAAATTACTTCTCCTAACCTTTCAATTTTTATCCCACTAACAATCGAAAGAGGAGGTCTATCGTGGTCGTATCAAGATTACAAAACAGAGTAACACAAATTTGGAAGTGAAGACCAATTAAAACATTAAGAATGGGGTGGATCCAGCGTAGTCATACCAAGATTACAAAACAAACTAACACAAATTCGGAAGTGAAGACTATAATAATTAATCGAGAGCTGAGCGGAGCGAAGCGCGAGAAAAATTTTAAAAAATGACCCCTCTAGACCCCCAAATTTAATCCTTGGCGACCCAAAAGGGTGGTCTAACTAACCCCAAATTTTTCCCTTTGCCAACCCAAAAGGGAGAGTCTAGACCCCGTAGACCCCCCTGGCTACGCCCATGGCTGCAACCTATGTCTTTTGTAATTGCGCATTGTCCCACTCCAATCTAAAATCACCTTTTCCCTTTGACCAAATAAATTTTAATTCAGTGCTTACTGTCTACTGTGACATAAAAATTACTGCCGTTGTTAAGAACAAGACAAGGCTCAACATCGGTGAGATCCATGGGAAAGGCGCTATTGTTCAAATTGCTCATTCCGTGAAAATGAATTGCGGTTCTTGTTCCCTGATATTTAATTTTATAATTAATATCAACAATAATTTATAAAATATTTTTATTTAAATGCAAATATTTTTTATGTGCCAACAGAGTAGCATAACACAATATCTTTAATCATTGACACTGTGATGACCCAGAAATTTTATTTCTGGTTCACCACACACCCAAAACCTTTTAAACTGTTAAAATTTGCATTTTTATTGTAAAATGAATAAGTTAAACTTTATAAAATAATGTATTTTTCAATGTTTATTACTTTTTGTTCAAAATTGTTATTTTTTATACCTAAACGTTTCGATCAATCTGAAATTAGCACAAATGTAACAGGGGCACTCAGTCGTGATAATATAGTATTACAATACCTGGTCATAAATATCAATACGCAACAGGCTGTTCTTCTTGTCCGTGCCGTACAAGCTGCCAACAGTCCAAACATCCTAAAAACAAGAAATATTTTTTATCATATTTAAGGATATCTTTTGAATGGGGAGTGGGGGGGGTCCATCCATAGGTGGAACCGAGGGGTGGGTTGGAGGGAGGTTATACCCCCTTGAAAATGTTGAAACTGTCGACACTCCCCCCTCTCTAAAATCTGGGGGTAACCCTGGACACCATAGGTGGGCAGGGGGGATTGAAGGGAGGGCGTTATACCCCCAAAAAAAACGATTATAGCCGACACCCCCCCTAAAATTTGGGGGTACCCCGGACACCTCCCCCTAAAATTTAGGGGTCCCGGTACTAAAAACGCTTAAAATGGGGTATTTGTTTGTATTTTTTGGTAAACCCCAAAAAAAAATTTTTGGGACACCCCCCCAAATTTCGGGGGTCGGGTATACCCATAGGTGGGCAGGGGGGGTGGGGGTTGGCGGGGGGGAGTTATACGCCCCCCCCAAAAAAAAATAAAAAAATTCCCGATTATAGCCGACAACCCCCCAAACTTTGAAGGTACCACGGACACCCCCCTTAAAATTTGGGGGAGGGGGTCCCCCCAGTACTAAAAACGCTAAAAATGGGGTATTTGAGGTATACCCCCAAAAAAAATTTTGGGACACCCCCTTCCAAATTTCGGGGGTCGGGTATACACCCCCTAAAATCTGGGAGGCTGCCCACCTATGGGTATACCCCCTCCCAAAATCCAGAAGGCTGCCCACCTATGCTGGACACCCACCCCCCAATGGTGGCGGAGGTCCCAGTACTAAAAACGCTAAAAACTGGATATTTGGGGTATACACCTCAAAAATTTTGAAATACCCTCCCCCCTGAAATTTGGCCTCCAAAAAAAATCCGGGAGGCTGCCCACGTATGGGGCCACTCCGTGTAGCACTGAAATTGCAGACTCCTCTAGAAAAATTCATGACCCCTTCCTCCCTAGCCTCACAAAGCTCAAAAAACGGTCTAGCCGGGCCGAGCCGTTAACCCCAGAATTTCATTTTATTTATTGCTTTTTTTGCTTAAAAATTCATTTTAACCTTAAACTTAAGTTTAAAGGCAGTTAGAAACCATTTTGAAGACATTTTTTTTAATTTTTTTCAAAATTGGGGGAATTTCTTAATCCAACTTCTCCCCCCCCACTTTAGTGGGGGGGGGGTTAAACAAACCCCCAATTCAGAATTTTGGAGAGGGGGTTAACCGCACACATGGGCAAGTTGGTCTGGAGTGGGGCTTAAATCCGGATTTAAGGGGGGGGGGGGGGGTTAAAATCTGAGAAACGCATTTTAACCTATCGTTTTTTAGAGTGCATTTTACCCATATCGTTTTTCGATTTTTAAGGAAAAATGGGTGAAAAACGCTCATTTTAGGTCAAAACACCCTTTTTATTGATTTTCGAACATTTTTATTTCTTAAAACACTCATTTGGATCTCAAAACTTAAGATGGGCGGAACCCTCGGAACCGGAATTGTGATTTTTAAAAAATTCGGAACAGGAACCGGAATTCCAATTTCGCTCGGAACATCCGGAACCGAAACTGCCTATTAAACTATGAAACCCTTGGAACACCAGAACCGGAATTCAGATTTTCCAAAAATCCAGGAAAAGGAACCGGAATTCTAGATTTTGCTCGGAACATCCGGAACCCGGAGCTGCCCATTACTAGTAAATAATACAAAAAATATCTAACGTACGTGAGTGAACCAAGCTTCATAAACGAACTTCTTATTGTTCTTTGTAAATTGAGCGCTGTAAACATCAGCTAAAACACCTTCATCTGTTTCTCTCTAGAATTAAAACAGATAACCTTAATCATCTTCGAATAAAATTTTAAAAAAGATCAATATTGTGGGTACAGTACTATTTAATAAAAAATTTTGAAATAAATATGTTCCGTGTAAAAGATTTTTCATTTTTATTTTCACGCTTTCCTAAATAACAAATAAGTTTCAAAGCGGTTAAACCAAAATACAATTTTTCACAATCGCAGCTAAATTTAGAATTAATGGAGAAAATGAATTTAATTCCTCCCAAAGTTTATTTATTTTAATTACTATTCACTGTTTTTGTTGCCACCGTATTTTTTGCGAACAGTATGCAAAAAATTAAAATCTGTTTGATTTGATCATGTGTTTTTGAATCTTTTTAGTTTTGCTTATTCAAAAAGTAGGTTTACTCCAAGTTTGTTTTGGACAAATTGCGAGCATATTACAGTCTGCGGCAGTGGCAGTTTTAAGCAACAGTTCTAAATATAATTTATTTTAATGAGAAATGTGTGAAAAATGAGAAATGACTACTAATTTTTTGAACACTAAGGGTGCGTTCATACTTATGACAAAACGTCCTTTGGACAAAGTACAAAGGACGTTTTTACATACGTTTATACGCTGTATTTGTCCTTTAGACTTTGTCCAAAGGACGTTTTGTCATAAGTATGAACGCACCCTAATTCTATGACGTAAAAATTTTGCTATTTATTGAGTTTTTACAATAAAAATGGGCGATACTGGACTTGAATTTGCCAACTTCAATCATCACCTGACATTAAACTACCACCCACTTTAGTTTGATTTTTCTTAGGCTGCTTAGGGAAACTAAGGTCTACACTTCACGATTCAGGTTGCTCATTAGTTTTATCTTGACAAAATTTTTAAGTTTACGTGTTTTGCTTAAGATTTATCAAAAAACTATTTTATTTTAATTAATTGTACTTGAAAAATAAGGGACTTAAACTGTTAGTTCGTCTATACTTAAAGTAGTCCATGTAATTAAATGGGTTATACTTGAAGAATGCCCATAATACTACTAACATAATTTCCATTTTTTACTTAGTTATTTACCACTATATGCAGACCTGTGCACTCCCCCCCCCCCGGGGTTAAAACGGGGGGGCAATTCCATAATGGGGGGCACGGGGGGGGCAACATTTTTTGAAACGGGGGGGGGGGGGGCAGATAAAACGGGGAGGCAAGCAGGGGGGGAAAGAAAAAAAAACGAGAAAAAAAGGAGAAAAAAGAGAAAAAAAGAAGGGAAAAGGGAAAAAAGGGACAAAAAAAGCGAAAAAAAGGTAAAAAATAGGTCTAAAATGGCTTAAAATACATTGAAATAGGCTAAAACCTGCAAAAAATTCGCGATGATGGCGTCATCATAGGTCAAAAATGGCGTCATAATTTTAGGGTACTTTTTCATTTTTTGGCGGGGGGGCAATAAAACGGGGAGGGGCAAATCCTCCAATAAAACGGGGGGCATTTCCAGACCGTGCACAGGTCTGCTATATGTGGCAACTAAGTGGTAAAAATATTTCTTTCCTTTTTTAATATTTTGTAAAAAAAAGCAAAAAAAGGTGAAATTTTAGTACTGAGTAAAATTTTATTATGTTATAAAATTTTCAAAAAAAATTTTTTTGAACTATAAAAATACATAAAAATAAACCAAAATCACGTAATTGTTTGAAAAAAAGGTACGATTCCCATACGTGTCTCGAAATTCGATTTGACCGATTCTAAAGTAAAATACACATATAAAACATCTTTGTACACTAAATCGAACACGCAGACTTCGTTTTGATGGTTATTTTTAAGATTTGGCCGTATCAAAAAGAGTTATATCAAAAAGAGTTATGAACTAATTTATACCCAAAAAATGACCTTTTTCAGCATATGCAATTTATTATGTTAATAAAAAATTGTAACCACACAAATTAAATGAAAAACTATGTTTTAACAATGCTAGAAGTATGAAAAACTTAAAAATTTTCAAAAAAACTAAAAATTCAAAAGTTACATGGACCACCTTTTGGTGATCCATGTAAAAAACATGGACAACAAAAATTTTTGGCTTTAAAAGCTAATTTAAACTTAGTTTTTCACCAATTTATTGTTCCTAAACCTACGCAAAACCTAAAAATTAAACAAATTTGTAATATAATTGATTTTTCAAAAATGTGAATTTTTTCGCAACTAAAATTTTATGGGTATTTGAACGGTTATTATAAAAAATTGGTTGTTACCATGAAAAAAATAAAAGCATATTTGTAATTGCCAGACACTTGGTAATACGAAAAAAATAATATTAATTTGATTAAAGGCTCAATAAAAAAATTTCTTAATAACATAAATTGTACATGCCAATTTAGGGCAATTTTTGGGTATAAATCGGCTTATAACTTCTAATCAAAAGCTCAAATCTCAAAAATAACTACAAAAATCAAGTCTACGGGTCTAATTTAGGGTATGAAGATGTTTTATAAGTGTATTTTACATTAGGGTCGGTCAAATTGAATTTCGGGACGCGTATGGGAATTATACCTGAAAAAAATTATTTATAAAAAGTTTTAAGCCGGAAAATTAAAAATTTGAGCCCATGTAGAATCTTTCAGTGATGTATCTGTTGCACACCCAGAAATCCATTCCAAGGAAACGCCGACTGTCCAGGAGTATAGGGGTCCATGCCGGAAAGAAAATACAGGATGGACTACTTTAAACATTGACGAACTACTTGTTTAAAACCGTTATTTTTCAAAAAAAAACCCATTAAATTAAAATTATTTTTTTAATAAATTACCACTTGAATTATCACTTGATTAGAAAATATCTTTATTAAACTTACTGTTTAAAAAAGGCACCAAAAGGCTAAAAGAAAATTATCGTCAAATTTCACTTACATCTTTTCTTGTAAACTAATGGAACAGCTTGTCTAAGAACTTCTTGTATTTTTCCATATCATTTTGTCAAGGTTTCAACATGGTTTTAAGGCAAAAAGTTCCACAATAACCCAGCTATTGGAAACTTTTAATGAGTGGACGCAGGCACTAAAAGATAATTGATGTCATTTACTTGGATTTTGCCAAGGCCTTTGACACCGTGTCAAATCAAAAATTGTTATATAAGCTAGAAAAATATGGCGTTTCTGGTAAATTTTTAAAATGGATAAAAGAATTTTTAGTTGGGCGGGAAATTAAAGTTGTAATTAATGACTCAGTATCCAAATCAATATCCTGTTAAAAGTTCAGTTCCTCAGGGTTCTGTTTTGGGTCCATTTTTATTTTTAATATATATTAACAATATTGTTGATTGTGTTAGGTGCTCACAAATTAGACTCTTTGCAGATGATATAAAGTTGTTTGCGAAATCTTCATCTAAAGATTACCACATTCAAACCTTAGGACTTCAAAAGGCAAACACTAAATTCCACCGACTTTTCCGACTCCGCCTCAAAAATTTCTGCAAATTTTATAATGATGTGCAGGTTAGGCGGAATTAAATTCTCTAAACACTGTGAAATCACAGCAAAAAAAAGCTGCAAGAGTGATATCACTAATTTTTAGAACATTCAGTTCAAACTCTAGAAATAATCTTCTCAGAGCATATAAGTCCTATGTTAGACCAATTCTGGACTATGCTAGTTCAGTTTGGAACACCTATTTACAAAAATATATAAAAATTTTGGAAAAAGTTTCACTAGACAAAATTTCACTAGACGGCTGTTTTATTAATGCAAGTTGTTACCTGTTGGTTATGAACAAAGACTGGATTACCTAGGTTTAGAAAGATTAAAGGACAGAAGAGACAAAATTGATTTATATGAGTGCTTTAAAATTATACATTGCTTAAACAATTTGCAAGCCAATGATGTTTTTAAGTTTAACCTGCAGCCCACCCGTGGTCATCCCTTTAAATTGACCATCGAAGAAAGCTGAATTAATGCAAGGAAATGGAAATTTTCTTTTGCTAATATAGGGTGGTTACACCCTGGAACAACCTATTCTCATCTCAAGTAACTGTCGATTCTTTGGATGCATTCAAGAAAAGTTTTAAAACTGACTTAAATAAGAGCTCTTTTTGAGCCCTTAAATCATATCAGATAGCTATGTTCGTTGATACCTTGTTAGAATTGTATTTAATATTGGCGACAATTAAGTCGCAGAATTGATGTTGTTGATGAAAAAAAATAGAAAAAGAAAAAAAAAGAAAAGAAATAATAAAATGATGAAAACAGAAGAACTAAACTATGCATAGACTATGGTTAGTATAATATGAATTCTGTTATCTGATGCTGATCATAAAGAGAAAAACTACATTTAAAACGTTTGTTTAAAGCTAGTTTTTAAGAAAGAAGCAGAGACAAAGCAGCAGCCGAGCGGTGAGAGGTGGAATCGGAATCCGGAGCTCTAGGTTCAAATCCCCCTGGGCAATATTTTTAACCTCAAACAGGTGTTTTTTTTTAATTTTTAACTTTTTAATTAAAAAAAGTGTTCATTATTCAACACTGTATTGAACCCCGAGTACGTGTTTATTAGATGGTTTAGAGGTAAAACCAGTATATATGTCAGAATGCCCCCCAAGGGTGAGGGGTCTCGTGAGCCCCTAGTGCCCCCGGGGGTTAGAAATTTAAAAACGGAGGTCGGATTTGTCGTTAGGATTTCAGAAAACCCCTGAGTACATGTTTTGGGGAAATTTAGTGAAATTTTTGCAACTGTATCAAATAAGCGATTTGAAATATGTTTTAGAAATTATTCTATCCAAATTTTTATAATATTTAATAAGTTTTACCAGAATTTAGTTTACAAAAAATTTTTGAAAAAAAAATTCTATGAAATTACTCTTTACTTATTCATAAAATTCAACACCGCAGTGCTCCAGAGCTCCACAGCCTCTGCGTCTGCGGAGCTCCGAAAAAGGGAACTCCACTCCAAACTTCAGCTCTAGAAACATCTCGATTATCAACTTTTCCCACAAGAATTCAATTTTCAAGTAAAATCTAACACAGGAAAACGTTTACTAAGGACTATGCTTTTTATTTATTTTTTTTCCATTGGGAATATAGTTATCCAAGAAAAAGCATAAAAACTAAAGCTTGACACTAACTGTTGGAAGTTTGAAATACACACATATACAAATCAAGCGTCCAAAGTGGGGTGAATAAAACATGCTTAAAACATGCTATAAATGGTTATATGCATATTTAAAGTAAATACTAGTAAATTAAACTAAAGAAGAAATTTAATTATATAATATGTTTCCTGCAAAAATATGCTGTAGTATTTATTTTTTTTTATTCTTTTATTGTATTTTTTTATACAAATATTTATATAAATTTTAAAACTTTGAAAACATGCAAAAACATGCTAGAAGTAGAGCATGTCAGAAATCAAATTCATAAACGCCCGAAACACTGCTCCTTTCATAAACCTACTAACTCAACTTTGGTATTTAGAGCGCTCCACATAAGGCTAAAACATTTTTGAAATTCAGCTGAATCGGTTCAGTATAAATAGCCGGTTTGTGCGCTAGAGAATTTGATATGGAGTTATAATTTGATTTTGATTTCATTTAAGTGCTAAAATAATAGATTTAAATTAATTGACTAAAAATTAAATTATTTTGGCTTATACATTTTGCATTTAAGTGTTTTATAGACTAAAAATTGTTGACTTATAAACGTGTAAAACTTTTATAACATAAAAACATAAAAAAACCTGCAAAACATGCCACAAAAAAGCTGTAAAATAACACTATTAAAATCAATAAATAAATTTTAAAAAAAATTAAAATTTGAAAAATTGTTTTATCTGTAGGCTATTTGCATTTCTGTGTTTTATTTGAATCGAAAACGCAATAGTGTTATAAGTTTCAACCCGTAAACGTGTGAAAAATTTTAAAAACATGCTGAAAACATGCAAAAACCTGCAAAAACATGCCAGAAAAACCAAACTTCCTTGCACTATTTTTTATTTATAGAAGTAGGTATTTTTATAGTGAGAATGTTCACTGTCTTTGCAATAAACTAAAACAAAGCAAAAAAAACCGGAAAGTACAATTAACCCGTTTTCTCACTGACACCGAACATTTTACCTCCCAGAATGATCTCACTTTCTAAGCCTAAGCAAAACCTAAAAAAATGAAAATAGATGCCAATCCTTTTCCTTGGATGCAAAAAAAATAATTTCGCAAATCGTTAAAATTGGTTAAATAATTAACAAAACCGCCAGCCTCTCGAGCGCCTCTCAGCCTCTCGAGCGCCTCTCAGCCTCTCGAGCGCCTCTGAAAGTAAGCAACCCGCAACAAAAACTTAATTAAAATGCTTTAAATTAATTTCTTTAACAAAAATTGTATTTCGTATTCAGTTTTAAAGTGTTTTAAGAGTAAAAACTTGCTAAATAAATTAAAGCTCATGAAAATAAAAACTCGATAACGCTCTCGATAGCCCCTGTTAGAGGCGCTCGAGAGGCTCGCTCGAGAGGCTAACTTTATGTACCCCTACAGTAGTATACGAGTTTATGTGAAAAAGAAAATATGGGATGGACTACTTTAAACATTGACGAACTATTTGTTTAAAACCGTTATTTTTTAAAAACAACCCATTAAATTAAAATTAATTTTTTTAATAAATTACCACTTCAACCCTCACTCTATTAGAAAATAGCTTTATTAAACTTACTGTTTAAAAAAAAAACCAAAAAGCTAAAAAAGAAAATTATCGTCAAATTTCACTTACATCTTTTTTTGTAAACTAATGAAACAGCTTGCCCCTTTTTTTTTTGTATTTTTCTATACCCATTTTGTCAAGAAAATTGACACTTGGTTTTAAGGCAAAAATTTCTACAATAACACAGCTATTGGAAACTTTTAATGAGTGGACGCAGGAATGAAAAGATGAACTTCCAATTTGATGTCATTCTACTTGCATTTTGCCAAGGGCCTCTCACACCGTGTCAAAAATTGTTATATAAGCTAGAAAAAATATGATGTTTTTAAACGGATAAAAGAATTTTTAGTTGGCGGGAAATTAAGTTTGTAATTAATGACTGATTTTTAAAATCTGTAAAAAGTTCAGTTCCTCCTAGGGGTTTCGGTTTTTTGATTTTATTTTTAATATATATTAACGATATTGTCGATTGTGTTAAGGTGCCAGCAAATTATACTCTTTGCAGATGATATAATGTTTGTGAATCTTCATCAAAGATTACCAACACATTGAAATGTCAAAAAAACAATTTACAAGGAAGAGACACAACTGGTCATAATGGTAATTGCAATTATCCGAACAATCATGCTAAGTTTTTTCATATTTAATCATGCAAAGAGCTTAGTTTTACAGTTGGGACGAGAACTGTGACTGCAGAATTGTGCGCTACCTAGGTGTTTATATATCCGATATGATATGAAAATTCTTTAAACCGTGAAGTCAGGAGGAGAAAGCTGCAGAGTGATATCACGCAATTTTTAGAATTTCAGTCAAACTTAGAAGCAATCTCTAGAGCACAGAAGTCCCAAGGACGAGACCAATTCGGCTACGGTGTCCATACATTACGCTTACGCCGACAATTCGCCGATAACTATTTGCGCCGACTACTTTTACGCCGACGATCATTTCACCCCGGACCATTTGGCCGATGCGACGTTTCGCCGACGCAGTGCAAAAAATGTTTTTAATTGCATGAGTATAACATTGAAACAAGAATTTTTACACGAAATTAGTAGATTATACGATTTTCTTTAAAAACATATATTTTTGTTCATTTTAAAACTATTACACAATAAAATTATGACATTTAATTTTTGATCAAATCGCGATTGATTAAAAATATATCTTTCGTCCATAAAAAATTATTTGTTTTAAAAAAGTTTTAATAAAAATAAATTAAATTTAATTTGCTAACAAAGCATCCAATTTTATTTTCGATAATATTTATTAATTTTAACATGATTATATGCTTATTTTTTTATTGCGACATTTCGCCGACGCGCTTTAAAAAAGATTTAAAAAATATTTTTATATATCCAAAAAATGATTGATTTAAAAAAACAAAAGGGAATTAAGTAAATTATTATCCCTTTAAACCTATTTTTGATGTTTGTATAAGTATTTTAAAATAGTGTTGGCACCATCCAGTTATCCAAAATTATCCTCCATGCTACCCATATAGATATAACTGCTTGGTCGCGTAGATCAAATTCTGGCAGATTTTGGTCGAAAAACTCCTCAAGAGCGCCTAAAACTTTCTAAGGCGGAAAAATACGAGAGCTGTGTTTTTTTTTAAACTGAAAACAGTTGTAATCTTGAATTTAATGCGTTGTAAGGCCTTCCCGTTGAACTTTCCGCTGAATGCATTGGTGCAAGTGGAAAAATAATAACCAGTACAAACGATACCTGGAAACTCGGTCTAAGAATATAAGTTTATAAACACTAATATGATGTTTCTACTGATGTTCTTTGGAGCGACGGAGCTCTGAAGCGATGTACCTCGCCTTATCTTTTTTGTTGGTATTATTTTCATGGAGGATAATTAAGTAATTCCATAAATTATTTTGTAGGAAATTCTTAAAAATTTGATTTTTTTTCACAACTATATAAAAACAATTAAAGTTATTCCTAGAACTCCGAAAGTAGGACAATTTTACTCCAGAAGCACAAGCGAAGCTGAAACAAGTTCGCCCTATTTTATACTCTTTTCATGAATAGAGTTTAGGTCATTTAAATTGCTATTTTCAAGGGTAAGTTAAAAACTGCGTAGAAGCTTGCTTTAAATGCCCAAGCTTCGAAACATGATACTGTAATGCCGACTATAACTCCTTCATTTAATAAAAATTCAAAATTGCTTCTTTTCAAATAAACTATACGAGTAGAGACTTTCGACCTCGCCACGCATTTAAAGCAGAAGCAGGGAGCTAAAAATCAGCCCTAAATTTTATTTTCATTAGGCTATTTACTTTTAAAATGTGCTGAAAAAATTCGTACAAAATAACTTAAAAAAATCATACGCACTACTATTAATCCTTCATGAAATAAAAAACAACTAAAAATAGCCCTAAAATGGAAATTTATAAAAAAATTTAAAGGGCTGATTTTTAAGCTCCACTGACTTCTGAATTAAATGGCCAGGTGGAGGGTTCAAAGCAAGTGATTTTCAAAAGATTCCTAGAAAAAAGTAATGTTTATCACTTTACAGTATTCACGGTTTGCATTTTTCGAAGCTACGGACATTTAAAGCGGAGCTACCTACAATTGACGGTTTAACGCTCTTGACAAGCTCCACCCTTTAAATAAGCAATTTAAATTTTACTCAAATTTAATTATGTTCGAAATTATACTACTTGCATTTTCAGGACTAATTTAATTGTTTTTATATAGTGGTGAAAAATCTAATTTTCAAGAATTTCCTGAAAAATAATTTATGGAATTACTTAATTATTCATGAAAATACCAACAAAAAATAGAACTCGAGCTCGAAATCTCGAGCTTCAGAGCTCCGTGCTCCAAGTAACATCAGTAGAAACATCAATAGTGTTTATAAACTTATATTAATTTAGACCGAGTTTCCAGGTATCGTTTGCACTGGTTATTATTTTTCCACTTGCACCAATGCATTCAGCGGAAAGTTCAACGGGAAGGCCTTACAACGCATTAAATTCAAGATTACAACTGTTTTCAGTTAAAAAAAACTCAGCTCTCGTATTTTTCCGCCTTAGAAAGTTTTAGGCGCTTTTGAGGAGTTTTTTGACCAAAATCTGCCATAATTTGATCTACGCGACCAAGCAGTTATATCTATATGGGTGGCATGGAGGATAATTTTGGATAACTGGATGGTGCCAACACTATTTTAAAATATTTATACAAACATTAAAAATAGGTTTAAAGGGATAATAATTTACTTAATTCCCTTTTGTTTTTTTTAATCAATCATTTTTTTGATATTAAAAATATTTTTTAAACGCATTTTTTTAAAACGCGTCGGCGATATGTCGCAATAAAAAAATAGCATAAAATCATAATAAAATTAATCAATTTTATCGAAAATAACATTGGCTGCTTGTTTAGCAAATTAAAATTAATTAATTTTTATTAAAACTTTTTTAAAACAAAGAAAAATACCTTTTTATGGAAGAGAAATAATTTTTTATCAATCGCGATTTGATCAAAAATTAAATGTCATAATTTTATTGTGTAATAGTTTTAAAATGAACAAAAACATATGTTTTCTAAAGAAAATTGTATAATCTACTAATTTTGTGTAAAAATTCTTGTTTCAATGTTATATTAATGCAATTAGAAACATTTTTTGCAACTGCGTCGGCGAAACGTCGCATCGGCCAAATGGTCCGGGGGTGAAATGATCATCGGCGTAAAAGTCGTCGGCGAAATAGTCGTCGGCGAATTGTCGTCGGCGTAATGTACGGACACCATAGTCCAGAATTGGTCTAACATAGGACTTATATGCTCTGAGAAGATTATTTCTAGAGTTTGAACTGAATGTTCTAAAAATTAGTGATATCACTCTTGCAGCTTTTTTTGCTGTGATTTCACAGTGTTTAGAGAATTTCATATCATCGGATATATAAACACCTAGGTCACGCACCAATTCTGTAGTAGCAAGTACGTTATTACCAAGCTTATATTTACAAATTAACTCTTTGCCATGATTTCAAATATGAAAAACTTCACATTTATGATCTGATAATTGCAATTACCAGTCTTGTGACCAGTTGTGTATTCTATCTAAATCTTTTTGAAGTCCTAAGGTTTGAATGTGGTAATCTTTAGATGAAGATTTCGCAAACAACTTTATATCATCTGCAAAGAGTCTAATTTGTGAGCACCTAACACAATCAACAATATCGTTAATATATATTAAAAATAAAAATGGACCCAAAACAGAACCCTGAGGAACTGAACTTTTTACAGGATATTGATTTGGATACTGAGTCATTAATTACAACTTTAATTTCCCGCCCAACTAAAAATTCTTTTATCCATTTTAAAAATTTACCAGAAACATCATATTTTTCTAGCTTATATAACAATTTTTGATTTGACACGGTGTGAAAGGCCTTGGCAAAATCCAAGTAAATGACATCAATTGGAAGTTCATCTTTTAGTGCCTGCGTCCACTCATTAAAAGTTTCCAATAGCTGTGTTATTGTAGAACTTTTTGCCTTAAAACCATGTTGAAACCTTGACAAAATGATATGGAAAAATACAAGAAGTTCTTAGACAAGCTGTTCCATTAGTTTACAAGAAAAGATGTAAGTGAAATTTGACGATAATTTTCTTTTAGCCTTTTGGTGCCTTTTTTAAACAGTAAGTTTAATAAAGCTATTTTCTAATCAAGTGATAATTCAAGTGGTAATTTATTAAAAAAATAATTTTAATTTAATGGGTTGTTTTTGAAAAATAACGGTTTTAAACAAATAGTTCGTCAATGTTTAAAGTAGTCCATCCTGTATTTTCTTTCCGGCATGGACTCCTATACTCCTGTAGGGGTGCATAAAGTTAGCCTCTCGAGCGAGCCTCTCGAGCGCCTCTCCAGCGCCTCTCGAGAGCGTTATTGAGCTTTATTTCATGAGCTTTAATTTATTTAGCAAGTTTTTACTCTTAAAACACTTTAAAACTGAATACGGAATACAATTTATGTTAAAGAAATTAATTTAAAGCATTTTAATTAAGTTTTTGTATCGGGTTATTTACTTTTTCGAGAGGCGCTCGAGAGGCTGAGAGGCGCTCGAGAGGCTGAGAGGCGCTCGAGAGGCTGGCGGTTTTGTTAATTATTAGCCAATTTTAACGATTCAAAAAGGGTTTTTTTGCATCTAAGGAAAGAAATCGGCGTCTACTTTCATTTTTTTAGGTTTTGCTTAGGCTTAGAAATAATAATTTGCAGCAAAAGTGGTCGGTGTCGGTGGACGGCGTCGGTGTACTTTCCGGTTTGCCTTTTTGTTTTAGTTTATTGCAAAGACATGGACATCTCACTATGGACAGAAAACTACCCTACTTCTATAAACATTGAAAAATCGGTGCAAGGAAGTTGGCATGTTTTTCTGGCATGTTTTTGCAGGTTTTTGCATGTTTTCAGCATGTTTTTAAAATTTTCACACGTTTACGGGTTGAAACTTATAACACTTGCATTTTGATTAAATAAAACACAGAAATGCAAATAGCCTATTTACAGATAAAACAATTTTTCAAATTTTAATTTTTTTTTAAATTTATTTTGATTTTAATAGTGTTATTTTACAGCTTTTTTGTGGCATGTTTTGCAGGTTTTTTCATGTTTTTTGTATGTTATAAAAGTTTTACACGTTTATAGGTCAACAATTAAATTTTAGTCATATAAAACACTTAAATGCAAAATATTATAACCCATATAAACACAAAATAATTTAATTTTTAGCTCAATTCGATTTTAAATCTATTATTTCACAGCTTAAAGGAAATCAAAATCAAATTTCACACTGTCACAAATAAATTCAAACGCCCAAACTAAACACAAAATAAGCTGAAATTCAAAAATGTTTTAGCCTTTTAGTGTACAACTCTAAATACCAAAGTTGAGTTAGGTAGGTTTGGTATTAAAGGAGCAGTCCGTTTCGGGCGTTATAGGAATTTGATTTGTGACAGTGCTCCTTTAATTCTAGCATGTTTTTGCATGTTTTCAAAGTTTTAAAATTTATATAAATATTTGTATAAAAAAATACAATAAAAGAATAAAAAAAATAAATACTACAGCATATTTTTGCAGGAAACATATTATATAATTAAATTTTTGTTTAGTTTAATTTACTAGTATTTAGTTTAATATGCAATAACCATTTATAGCATGTTTTAAGCATGTTTTATTCACCCGACTTTGGACGCTTGATTTGTATATGTGTGTATTTCAAACTTCCAACGGTTAGTGTCAAGCTTTAGTTTTTATGCTTTTTCTTGGATAACTATTTTGCAAATAAAAAAATAAATAAAAGCATAGACCTTATAAACGTTTCCTGTGTTTGATTTTACTTGAAAATTAAATTCTTGTGGGAAAAGTTGATAATCGAGATGTTTCTAGAGCTGAAGTTTGGAGTGGAGTTCCCTTTTTCGGAGCTCCGCAGACGCAGAGGCTGTGGAGCTCTGGAGCTCTGCGGTGTTGAATTTTATGAATAAGTAAAGAGTAATTTCATAGAATTTTTTTTCAAAAATTTTTTGTAAACTAAATTCTGGTAAAACTTATTAAATATTATAAAAATTTGGATAGAATAATTTAAAACATATTTCAAATCGCTTATTTGATACAGTTGCAAAAATTTCACTAATTTTCCCCAAAACATGTACTCAGGGGTTTTCGGAAATCCTGATGACAAATCCGACCTCCGTTTTTAAATTCGAACCCCCGGGGGGCACTAGGGGGTTACGACCCCTCACCCTTGGGGGGCATTCTGAATATATACTGGTTTTACCTCAAAACCATCTCAAAACACGTACTCGGGGTTCAATACAGTGTTGAATAATGAACACTTTTTTTAATTAAAAAGTTAAAAATTAAAAAAAACACCTTTTTGAGGTTAAAAATATTGCCCAGGGGGATTTGAACCTAGAGCTCCGGGATTCCGAGTCCGACGCTCTAACCACTCGGCTGCTGCTTTGTCTCTGCTTCTTTCTTAAAAACTAGCTTTAAACAAACGTTTTAAATGTAGTTTTTTTCTCTCTTAATGATCAGCATCAGATAACAGAATTCATATTATACTAACCATAGTCTATGCATAGTTTAGTTCTTCTGTTTTCATCATTTTATTATTTCTTTTCTTTTTTTTTCTTTTTTTATTTTTTTTCATCAACAACATCAATTCTGCGACTTAATTGTCGCCAATATTAAATACAATTCTCACAAGATATCAACGAACATAGCTATCAGATATGATTTAAAGGCTCAAAAAGAGCTCTTATTTAAGTCAGTTTTAAAACTTTTCTTGAATGCATCCAAAGAATCGACAGTTACTTGAGATGAGAGTAGGTTGTTCCAGGGTGTAACCACCCTATTAGCAAAAGAAAATTTCCATCTCCTTGCATTAATTCGGCTTTCTTCGATGGTCAATTTAAAGGGATGACCACGGGTGGGCTGCAGGTTAAACTTAAAACATCATTGGCTTGCAAATTGTTTAAGCAATGTATAATTTTAAAGCACTCATATAAATCAATTTTGTCTCTTCTGTCCTTTAATCTTTCTAAACCTAGGTAATCCAGTCTTTGTTCATAACCAACAGGTAACAACTTGCATTAATAAAACAGCCGTCTAGTGAAATTTTGTTGCACTTTTTCCAAAATTTTTATATATTTTTGTAAATAGGTGTTCCAAACTGCACTAGCATAGTCCAGAATTGGTCTAACATAGGACTTATATGCTCTGAGAAGATTATTTCTAGAGTTTGAACTGAATGTTCTAAAAATTAGTGATATCACTCTTGCAGCTTTTTTTTGCTGTGATTTCACAGTGTTTAGAGAATTTAATTCCGCCTAACCTGCACATCATTATAAAATTTGCAGAAATTTGAGGCGGAGTCGGAGTCGGTGGAATTTAGTGTTTGCCTTTTGAAGTCCTAAGGTTTGAATGTGGTAATCTTTAGATGAAGATTTCGCAAACAACTTTATATCATCTGCAAAGAGTCTAATTTGTGAGCACCTAACACAATCAACAATATTGTTAATATATATTAAAAATAAAAATGGACCCAAAACAGAACCCTGAGGAACTGAACTTTTAACAGGATATTGATTTGGATACTGAGTCATTAATTACAACTTTAATTTCCCGCCCAACTAAAAATTCTTTTATCCATTTTAAAAATTTACCAGAAACGCCATATTTTTCTAGCTTATATAACAATTTTTGATTTGACACGGTGTCAAAGGCCTTGGCAAAATCCAAGTAAATGACATCAATTGGAAGTTCATCTTTTAGTGCCTGCGTCCACTCATTAAAAGTTTCCAATAGCTGTGTTATTGTAGAACTTTTTGCCTAAAAACCATGTTGAAACCTTGACAAAATGATATGGAAAAATACAAGAAGTTCTTAGACAAGCTGTTCCATTAGTTTACAAGAAAAGATGTAAGTGAAATTTGACGATAATTTTCTTTTAGCCTTTTGGTGCCTTTTTTAAACAGTAAGTTTAATAAAGATATTTTCTAATCAAGTGATAATTCAAGTGGTAATTTATTAAAAAAATAATTTTAATTTAATGGGTTTTTTTTTGAAAAATAACGGTTTTAAACAAGTAGTTCGTCAATGTTTAAAGTAGTCCATCCTGTATTTTCTTTCCGGCATAGACCCTTATACTCCTGGACACTCGGCGTTTTCTTGGAATGGATTTCTGGGTGTGCAACAAATACATCACTGAAAGATTCTACATGGGCTCAAATTTTTAATTTTCCGGCTTAAAACTTTTTATAAATAATTTTTTTCAGGTAGGATTCCCATACGCGTCCCAAAATTCAATTTGACCGACCCTAAAATAAAATACACTTATAAAACATTCTCATACCCTAAATTAGACCCGTAGAGTTGATTTTTGTAATTATTTTTGAGATTTGAGCTTTTTATTAGAAGTTAAAAGCCGATTTTACCAAAAATTGCCCTAAATTGGCATGTACAATTTATGTTATTAAGAATTTTTTTATTAAGCTTTTAATCAAATTAATATTATTTTCTTCGTATTACCAAGTGTCTGGCAATTACAAAAATGCTTTTATTTTTTTCATGGTAAGAACCAATTTTTTATAATAACCGTTCAAATACCCATAAAATTTTAGTTGTGAAAAAATTCACATTTTTGAAAAACAACTTATTTTAATAAAATCAATTATATTACAAATTTGTTTAATTTTTAGGTTTTGCTTAGACTTAGGAACAATAAATTGGTGAAAAACTAAGTTTAAATTAGCTTTTAAAGCCAAGAATTTTTGTTGTCCATGTTTTTTACATGGACCACCAAAAGGTGGTCCATGTAACTTTTGAATTTTTAATTTTTTTGAAAATTTTTAAGTTTTTCATACTTCTAGCATTGTTAAAACATAGTTTTTAATTTAATTTGTGTGGTTACAATTTTTTATTAACATAATAAATTGCATATGCTGAAAAAGGTCATTTTTTGGGTATAAATTAGTTCATAACTCTTTTTGATATAACTCTTTTTGATACGGCCAAATCTTAAAAATAACCATCAAAACGAAGTCTGCGTGTTCGATTTAGTGTACAAAGATGTTTTATATGTGTATTTTACTTTAGAATCGGTCAAATCGAATTTCGGGACGCGTATGGGAATCGTACCTTTTTTTCAAACAATTACGTGATTTTGGTTTATTTTTATGTATTTTTATAGTTCAAAAAAATTTTTTTTTTGAAAATTTTATAACATAATAAAATTTTACTCAGTACTAAAATTTCACCTTTTTTTCCTTTTTTTTACAAAATATTAAAAAAGGAAAGAAATATTTTACCACTTAGTTGCCACATATAGCAGGACTGCACGGTCTGGTGCCCGTTTTACTGGAGGATTTGCCCCTCCCCGTTTTTGCCTGCCCCCCCGCCAAAAAATGAAAAAGTACCCTAATAGTATTACTCTATTTTTGACCTATGATGACGCCATTATTATGCAATTTTATTTACAGGTTTTAGCCTATTTCAATGTATTTTAAGCCATTTTAGACCTATTTTTATCTATTTTCGCTTTTTTTGTCCCCTTTTTCCTTTTTCCCTTCTTTTTTTCTTTTTTCTCCTTTTTTTCTCGTTTTTCTTCCCTGCTTTTATTCCCGTTTTATTGCCCC
>JASAMX010005729.1:0-12601 GCA_030248175.1 Microlaimidae sp. YZB2_3
TAGTTAATTTCTAAAATAAAATAAAATACTTTAAGAATAGTCTACAGTACACAGGAGTTATCAGTTATGGTCTTGACAAGGCAAATTTTTTTTTTGATAAATTGCAAACTTATACTCTTGTGTGTGACTATACAAACTATTCTCTTAGCGATTTTTAAGTTTACCTATTTGTTTAATAAACACACTAAGTTGGAGTATTGAGTTTTATAAGACATCAAACATGGATCAACAACAACAAACAAAAGCGTGCTTATTCAGGATTTGTAATATTTTCACAAGCTTTTTGACAGGATTTTCAATTAAATGTTGAAAATTATCAACAAAAAAAAATAAATCTTTGAGTTTTTTAACATACATTACTCAAAATACCTCAATACAGGGTTTCCAGGTTTTTTAAAAAAAAACCCTAAAGCAGCCCAAAAAAACCCAATAAATACAAAAATTTAGAAAAAACCCTAAAAAAAACCCCATACCAAAAACCTAAAAAATGGCTTGAAACCTTAAAAAAAATCATATTATCTGGATATTTTTTCCAAAAAAACCCTAAAAAACCCTATTGAAAAAAATTTTGAAATTGTATTTTAAACTTCAAAAACACCCACTTTGTTTAATTAATTTTTGCATAAAAACCCAAAAAAACCCTATACAAAACTATTAACAATTACAAGTACTAAACGTGTACCAAAAATCAGTTTGGGAATTCAACCCAACAAACATAGATAAAAAACATGTTTTTAGGTCAATTTTTGACCTTGATCTGGATTTTAAGCAATAAAAAGTGATTGTATTATCGTTTAAGAAAATAATCACCGTTTAAGAAAATAAATGGTTTTATAGCCAAAAAATGACATTTTTTGAAGGTATATTTTATGCAGTGAAGAAAATTTTTTAACAGTCCTTTATTGCAAAGAGTCTGGCGGTTTTAAAAATATTTTTATCTGGTCCATTTTGTATTGCAAGCGATTAAAAAGGTCTCAAAATTCAGTCTTAAAAAATTAAAAAAAGGGATAATTTAATAATTTAGCTTTATTTTTAAGCTTTGCTTAGACTTAGAAAAAATAAATCAAGACCTGTGCACTGCCCCCCTGGGGTTTTATTGGGGGGGCAATTCCAAAACGAGGGAAAGGGACGTAACCAGCGGGCGGGGCGGCCGCTTCCACACCCCACCCCCTGAAAAGGTCAGACAGGGGGAAAAATAAGGATAGTGGTTGGGCAGGGGGCGGCTGCCCTCTCCCCCGAAACGGTAGCCAGATAGTAAAATTTGGGTTTTCAGAGGCTAAAAATTTAAAATTTTCTAGCGCCTTGCCAATCGCTTGGCGCCAAACTATAAAATAATCTTAGTACCACAATTGACCCCCAAAAACCAAAAATTTTTTCCGCTTCGCTTGACTCAGCGGTCATCTTTAGTCTACATACATATATTTCGCTATTTATCTAGCTTAATGCTAATGTTATTTCAAAAGATAGGATTCCCATATGCGTCCTAAAATTCAATTTGACGGATCCTAAAGTAAACACATATAAAACATCTTTGTACACTAAATAGGAACCGTAGACTTGAGTTTTGTGGTTATTTTTAAGATTTGAGTTTTTCATTAGGAGTTATAAGCCGATTCATACCCAAAAATTGCCCTATTTTGGCATGTACAATTTATGTTATCAAGAAATTTTATTAATAAACCTTTAATAAAATTAATTATTATTTTTTGTATTACCAAGTGTCTGGCAGTTACAAATATACTTCTATTTTTTATGGTAAAACAACCAATTTTTTATAATAATCGTTCAAATACGATAACCGTTCAATTTCAATAAATTTTAGTTGTGAAAAAATTCACATTTTTGAAACAACTTATTTTAATAAAAATCATTTATACTAAAATTTTGTTTGATTTTTAGGTTTTGCTTAGGCTTAGGAACAATAATCAGAGAAAAACTAAGTTTTAATTAGCGTTTAAAGCCAAGAAAATTCTGTTGTCCATGTTTTTGGTGGTCCATGCAACTTTCGAATTTTTAATTTTTTTGAAAATTTTTAAGTTCATCAGACTTTTAGCATTGTTAAATTATAGTTTTTAATTTAATTTGTTTGTTTACAAATTTTGTTTATTAACATCATAAATTGCATATTCTGAAAAAGATCATTTTTTGGCTATAAATTGGTTCATAACTCTTTTCAATAAGCCCAAATCTTAAAAATAACCACCAAAACGAAGTTTGCGTGTTTGATTTAGTGTAAAAAGATGTTTTATGTGTATTTTACTTTAGGATTGGTCAAATTGAATTTTGGGACGTGTATGGAAATTGTACCATTTTAAAGTTAGTACAATATTTTTTATAAGTAATAAGTACTACACAAAAAGCAAAACAAACAATCAAATTGGTACAAGTTCCATACGTGTACCAAAATTTGATTTGACCGATTCAAAAGTAATTACAAATTGTAAAACATCTATCTAGCATAAATCTAACACGTAGATCTCACTTTTGTGGTTATTTGTTGGATTTGAGCTTCTGAAAAAAAGTTATGAGCCAATTTGTATCCAAAAATTGCCCTTTTTTGACATGTACAATTTATGTTATTAAGAAATTTTTTTATTAAGCCTTTAATCAAATGAATATATATTGTAGAAAATATATATTGTATATTGTAGAAAAAGTCCAACGCTATTTTACCAAACGAGTTTTTAAAGTTTGTAACTAAAAAGATACTGGATATATACAGGGACGTAGCCAGAGTTTCATTTTGGGGGAGGCGGATTGTAGTACAAAAAAAATTTTGAGGGAGGGGCTCCGCCCCCCCCCCCCCCCCCCCCTGGAAATTTTTTTTGGGGGGGGGGGGGGGGGGCGGAGCCCCCCTCCCTTAATTTTTGAAAACGTTAAAAAAGCAGGGATAAACGTAGATAAAGCTGTATAATACACTGTTTTTGGCCTAATAACCTATTATCTAATGTTTTTAGCGGTAAAAACATGTTTTCTTAGTTAAAAATTACATAAGCACACATTGACAGAGCCTGGATTTTACAAAAAAGGAATTTAGAGACGTTAGTTTCAGACCCCTTGGCTAAACCCACATTGTAAACCAAAGCACATGAGCAGCATCTCGGCTCCATGTTTTCTAGGGTACCTACCTATATGAAAAAAAATCCGAGCCAATGCTATAGGCGGCAGGAAAATTTAGGAGGGGGAGGTACATAAATCAACCAATATGATTGTTTGTTTTGCTTTCTGTGTAGTACTTATTACTTATAAAAATTATTGTACTAACTTTAAAATAACATTAGCATCAGGCAACATAAATAACGAGATATATATGTATGTATACTATAGAAAGTGACCGCTGAGCGAAGCGAAGCGGAACAAATTTTTGATTTTTGGGGGTCCATTAGGGTACTAAAATTATTTTAAAGTTTGGCGCCGAGCGATTAGCGAGGCGCTAGAAAATTTTGAATTTTTAGCATCTGAAAACCCCCAAATTTTACTATCTGGCGACCATTTCGGGGGGGGGGCCGCCCCCCCCCGCCCAACCACTATCATTATTTTTCCGCCTGTCCGACCGTTTCAAAGGGGGGGGGGCGGCCGCCCTCCCCGTCCCCCCCTGGCTACGTCCCTGGATATATCCAGTATCTTTTTTAGTTACAAACTTTAAAAACTGTTTGGTAAAATAGCGTTGGACTTTTTCTACAATATATAATATATATTTTCTACAATATATATTCATTTGATTAAAGGCTTAATAAAAAAATATATATAACATAGATACTACATGTCAAAAAAGGGCAATTTTTGGATACAAATTGGCTCATAACTTTTTTTCAGAAGCTCAAATCCAACAAATAACCACAAAAGTGAGATCTACGTGTTAGATTTATGCTAGAAAGATGTTTTACAATTTGTAATTACTTTTGAATTGGTCAAATCAAATTTTGGTACACGTATGGAACTTGTACCGATTTGATTGTTTGTTTTGCTTTTTGTGTAGTACTTATTACTTATAAAAAATATTGTACTAACTTTAAAATGGTACAATTTCCATACGCGTCCCAAAATTCAATTTGACCAATCCTAAAGTAAAATACACATAAAACATCTTTTTACACTAAATCAAACACTCAAACTTCGTTTTGGTGGTTAGGTTATTTTTAAGATTTGGGCTTATTGAAAAGAGTTATGAACCAATTTATACCCAAAAAATGTTTTTTTCAGCATTTGCAATTTATGATATTAATAAAAAAATTGTAAACAAACAAATTAAATTAAAAACTATAATTTAACAATGCTAAAAGTCTGATGAACTTAAAAATTTTCAAAAAAATTAAAAATTCAAAAGTTGCATGGACCACCAAAAACATGGACAACAGAATTTTCTTGGCTTTAAACGCTAATTAAAACTTAGTTTTTCTCTGATTATTGTTCCTAAGCCTAAGCAAAACCTAAAAATCAAACAAAATTTTAGTATAAATGATTATTATTAAAATAAGTTGTTTCAAAAATGTGAATTTTTTCACAACTAAAATTTATTGAATTTGAACGGTTATCGTATTTGAACGATTATTATAAAAAATTGGTTGTTTTACCATAAAAAAATAGAAGTATATTTGTAACTGCCAGACACTTGGTAATACAAAAAAATAATAATTAATTTTATTAAAGGTTTATTAATAAAATTTCTTGATAACATAAATTGTACATGCCAAAATAGGGCAATTTTTGGGTATGAATCGGCTTATAACTCCTAATGAAAAGCTCAAATCTTAAAAATAACCACAAAACTCAAGTCTACAGGTCCTATTTAGTGTACAAAGATGTTTTATATGTGTTTACTTTAGGATCGGTCAAATCGAATTTTAGGACGCATATGGGAATCCTATCTTTTGAAATAACATTAGCATTAAGCTAGATAAATAGTGAAATATATGTATGTAGACTAAAGATGACCGCTGAGTGAAGCAAAGCGGAAAAAATATTTGGTTTTTGGGGGTCAATTGTGGTACTAAGATTATTTTATAGTTTGGCGCCAAGCGATTGGCAAGGCGCTAGAAAATTTTAAATTTTTAGCCTCTGAAAACCCAAATTTTACTATCTGGTTACCGTTTTGGGGGGGAGGAGCAGCCGCCCCCTGCCCAACCACTATCCTTATTTTTCCCCCTGTCTGACCTTTTCAGGGGGCGGGGTGTGGAAGCGGCCGCCCTGCCCGCCCCCTGGTTACGTCCCTGCCCCCCGTTTTGGAATTGCCCCCCCCAATAAAACCCCAGGGGGGCAGTGCACAGGTCTTGATTTATTTTTTCTAAGTCTAAGCAAAGCTTAAAAATAAAGCTAAATTATTAAATTATCCCTTTTTTTAATTTTTTAAGACTGAATTTTGAGACCTTTTTAATCGCTTGCAATACAAAATGGACCAGATAAAAATATTTTTAAAACCGCCAGACTCTTTGCAATAAAGGACTGTTAAAAAATTTTCTTCACTGCATAAAATATACCTTCAAAAAATGTCATTTTTTGGCTATAAAACCATTTATTTTCTTAAACGGTGATTATTTTCTTAAACGATAATACAATCACTTTTTATTGCTTAAAATTGAGATCGCAAGGTCAGAATTGACCTAAAAACATGTTTTTTATCTATGTTTGTTGGGTTGAATTCTCAAACTGATTTTTGGTATACGGTTAGTTTAGTACTTGTAATGGTTAATAGTTTTGTATAGGGTTTTTTTTGGGGTTTTGCCAAATTTAATTAAACAAAGTGAGTGTTTCGGGAGTTTAAAATACAATTTCAAGATTTGTTTTTGAATGGGGTTTTTTTTTGGAAAAAATATCCAAAAAAATTAATTTTTTTAGGTTTTTAGCCATTAATTAAGCCATTTTTTTAGGTTTTTGGTATGGGTTTTTTTAGGTTTTTTCTAAATTTTAGGGTTTTTTGGGGTTTTTTTTTTGCTGTTTTAGGTTTTTTTCAAAAACCTGAAAACCCTGTATTGAGGTATTTTGAGTAATGTATGTTAAAAAACTCAAAGATTTATTTTTTGTTGTTGATAATTTTCAACATTTAATTGAAAATCCTGTCAAAAAGCTTGTGAAAATATTACAAATCCCGAATAAGCACGCTTTTGTTTGTTGTTGTTGATACATGTTTGATGTCTTATAAAACTCAATACTCCAACTTAGTGTGTTTATTAAACAAATAGGTAAACTTAAAAATCGCTAAGAGAATAGTTTGTATAGTCACACACAAGAGTATAAGTTTACAATTTATCAAAAAAAAAAATTTGCCTTGTCGAGACCTCTACTGATAACTCCTGTGTACTGTAGACTATTCTTAAAGTATTTTATTTTATTTTAGAAATTAACTAAAACAAAAAAGTTTAAAAAATGGCTGGAAAATTGCCAACGATTAAAACTGAAGAGTTAGCTAACAGCAGCGGAAGCAACAACGGGTGTGCTCCTAGCAACAACAGTGTTTTATCAACTGGAAAGAAAAAACAGACTAAAAAATTAGCCAATGAGCGGCCATCGTCAGCAGGTTCAAGCAAGACTTCTTTGCCAGCGAATGAATCAAACTCAGCATTAGATGAATCCAAGGAAAATTTAAAACAAAACGTCTCTGATTGGCCAGAGGGAAGTGAATTTTTAAGTTTGGATTTTGGGCCAAATCGTCCAGTTGTACACAGGCACGTAAATTGTTTTGATTAAGTGTGACATCAATACACAGAGGCATAGGTGGGCAGGGGGGGGGGGGGTGGGTTTGGGGTTATACCCCCAAAATTTCGGATTTTGCTGACACCCCCTAAATTTGGAGTACCCTGGGACACCCCCCCCCCCGAATTCGCCTCCCAGATAAAAATTTTTAAGCGTTATTAAAGGACTAAAAAAAATCTAAAGAGTTTATTACCTTGTTTATTTCATATACTTCATTATATTCCTATTATTCAATAGAAATAAGTCTATAAAATAAAGAAGAAAATTTTTTAAAAATGGTCGTTCTAGACCAGCTAAATTTTTATCCTTGGCGACCCAAAAGGGGGGTCTAACCCCTAATTTTTCCTTTTGCCGACCTAAAAGGAGAGTAGCACTCACCTGGCTACGCCCATGTCAGTGGCGTAGCCAGGGATAGGGCGGGGGGAGCGCCCGCCCCCCTCCCCCCGAAATCCGGCGAAGCCGGATTTTTTTGAATTTTAGGAGAAAATTTTTTTCTTTATATATTTCTGATGCGTTCCAAAAGCATAAAAATACCCAAAAAACTGAAATTTTTCCCGCTTTGGAGGAAGTGTACATTAATCATTTTGATAGGTTTTTTTAATTTCGATGGACTGTACTATTCATTACACAGCTAAGGTTTGTGCCTTTGCCTCAGATATTGAATGGCAATACTATATAGATGTTAAAACTCATATATATTATAAGATATGTAGCTTTTATATTGGCTGTTTTAAACCCCCTTAACAACGGTTTTACGCTTGTGAGGTTGTCCACCTTTCCACCTCCCCCCATGGTGAAGCGTGGCCGTTTGTATAGATTTTTTTTTTACTTTTCGAATATTGAGGTATAAAAATTTAATACAAATTTTAGTGCATTCTAAAATCAGAAATTAATCTTAATAAAAAATTTTTCCACTACGCGGGAAGGTCAGATTTATGTATGTATTTATGTATGTATGTATAAAATGTATGTTCACGCAAACACCAGGGAACGATTTTTAAGCAGTTTTAGTGCATATTTAAAAAAATTTCGCCTCCGGCGGCTAGGGGGCACTCCCAAACCCCCCGGCCGACGCTTTGCGTCGGCTAGCGCGGCTACGCGGCACAGCGGCGGCGCTGTGCGTCGCTTTTGTGGCACTTTTTCTCCCCCCAGACCGCCCCCCCCCCGAAATGAAATCCTGGCTACGCCACTGTCCCATGTATGTATATAATCTTTAATTAAATAGAAATTTATGGATTAAAAACTTTGTGATACTTAACTTTATAATCAAGACAATAATAATACTTTATACTATTCTATTATTACGTAATTATAAAAAAAAACTAGATTTCTAATCTAATTATAAGAATATATATAAACACATTATTATTAAAAGAATTAAAAAATAAAATTTATAAGTTGCAAAATAAGGTCTTATTTTAATTTTACACAGTTTTAAAGCATTTATAAGCTTGTTTTACGCTTTTTTACGTGTTTTAAGCCCATTTTAAGGCAGCGCGAAAATATTGGGTATACCCCCTCAAAATTTGGGTCTTGCCAGACACCCCCCCCTAAAATTTGACCCCCCCTTATACCCCCCAAAATCCGAGAGGCTGCCCACCTATGCACAGATGGTATACAAATTACAATAATACTGCTTTACTGGAAGTACACGTAGATTTTAATTGTTAAAACCCACATTTAGACTCCAAAATATAAATTATAAAATTGTGCGTTTTTGTCCATAAAGGCTTTTTTATATTATTGTATTTCATGATTTGGTTCTAATAATTATAATAATTACGTTTTTTTGTATTGCTTTTCAAAAAAATATAAATGTTTAGGTGGAAAAAATTAGCAGATTGCGATGAATTCGTTGGTGCCCGTCGGTCCAAGCACACAATGGTAACGCACAAAAACGCCATATTCGTATTCGGCGGGGATAAAGGCAAACAGATGTTGAACGATTTGATCCGCTACGACCCCAAAGAGAACAGCTGGAACAGGGCTTTCACAATGGGCACATTGCCAGCCGCTAGGTAATTCCAATACCCTCATAGCCCATAAATTGTTTACTTTTACTAGGGGGCGCGTTGCAGCTAGCTTTTGTCAATTTGTATTAAAAGCTAATAATGTTACTATTACCAAGAATACATGAAAATTAATTAATAAAGAGAAGAAGAATCAGAAATAAAGAACAAATTATACGCGATATCATGTGTGGATCCAGCCCAGCCTTAATGCATACGTATGCATATTTTTATATGCATAACGTTTGCATATGTTCTGCATACATATGCATAAATTCATATGCATACGTTCGCATACTTTTTTAACTATATGCATATGTATGCATTTTTTTTTCGAAAATTTATGCATCCGTATACATAAAAGTTGCAAAAAAATGCATACGTATGCGTATAAAAATATGCATACATATGCAGTATGGTTGGATCCACTCATATCTCGTATAAAATTTAAATAAGAAAAGTGTTTTTCCAGGCTTTTTCCTCAGTATAGTAGAAATATTTTTATTTATCTACGTTTCGAAACAATAGCGTGTTTCTTCGTCAGGAAATTTTAACGTAAGTGGGTAAAAACCTAAAACGTATTTAAAATGAATCCTCAGAAATCTGCAAAAATTCAAATCGCGTATAATTTGTTCTTCATTTCTCATTCTTCTTTTTTTATTAATTTTCAAGTATTCTTGCTATTACTGATTTTTTTTAAATACCTGCGATGCGATAATAAATATTTTTTAGTGATTATTTTAACACCACAACCATGGGCGTAGCCAGTATTTCGGAAAGGGGGTCTAACCTTGAACAAAATTTCCATAGCGGGGGGTCAGGCATAGGTGTTTTTGGTCAGGTCCGCTAGGGGGGGTCCACCCCCGGGTGGAAGGCCAAAATTTTTTAGAGGGGGGTCCGGACCCCCCTGGCTTTTTAGGGGGTGTCGACCCCGGGTGCGAGATTTCAAATTTAGGGAAGGGGGTCAGGGGGGTCCAATTTTTTAACAAATTTTTTAAACTCAATAATTTAAGGGTTTTTAGGTCTTTATATTGAATTTTATGTACTAAAACAGCTATTTAGGCCTAAAAAGTGTATTTAAACACTGTTTTTAACTAAAAAACTGTGTTTTTGACAGTAAATAAAAAATATACTTCCAAATTGGTCAGGAGGGTCAGCCTCGCAAGGGGGTGGGTCAGGCCGGACCGCTCTCGAGCTTTGGGAGGAGGGGGGCCTTCTGGATTTTTTCTAGGGGGGGGGTCCAAAATTTTGGCTCTAGGGGAGAGTGGACCCCTCTGTCCCCCCCAAAAAACAGCTATGGGTTAGGTTCAGGTGGTCCAAATCCTAAACGTTATAAAAGGGCTAAAAAAATTTTCCGCGCTTCGCGCGAAGTGTTTATTACCTTGTTTCTGTCACATACATTATTATTTTCCTATTATTCAAAAAAAATAAGTATAAAACAAAGAAAAAATTTTTTACAAACATTTTGATACCTTAAAAATTTCGATTTCCAAAACAATAACAATTGAAAAATGAGCACATTGAATTACAGCTGAGCATTGCAAAGTGCAAAAACATAAAAAAATTTTTTTAAAAATTACTTCTCCTCACCTTTAAATTTTTAATCCCACTATATAAATATCAAAAGGGGAGGGGGGGTCCATCATAGTCGTATCAAGATTACAAAACAAAGTAACACAAGTTTAGAAGTGGAGACCAAGATAAAACATTAAGAATGGGGTGGGTCCAGCGTGGTCATACCAAGATTACAAAACAAAGTAACACAAATTTAGAAGTGGAGACTATATAATTAATCGAGCGCTAAGCTGAGCAATGCGCGAGAAAATTTAAAAAAATGGTTGTTCTAGACCCCCAAATTTTTATTCTTGGCGACCCAAAGGAGGGTCTAACCCCAAATTTTTCCCTTTGCCGACCCAAGGGGGTCTAGAGACCCCTCCCCTGGCTATGCCCATGACCACAACCACATTAGATCAAACGATCCATTGGCAAAAGATAAATACTTCAATTTTTACAAATCATCTGTATATTTTGTTAAAAGTTTAGTATCCGTTCGGTTCAATTAAAACTAGGTCTCACAAAAATTCCGAAATGCATTTAGAAATATTACGTCCTCTCTGATATTTTTTTTATCAAAAATAAATAAAACGAGCAATTTCATCGCAGGCGGTGGTTTAGGCAAAAAAATGAATTAATACATTTACAAAAGTTACCTTGCATCAATCTTTTACAATGAATGAAACCGTTATAAATTGCAAAAAATTTGTTTTTTGAAAATTTCTGTATGTTTTTTAGCAGAGACAATTGTGCGATTGCTAATAATTTTTGAAAACATGTTTTATTAAAAATTTGTGTACACATCTCTTTTGTTAAACAATCTCTGGGGTTCGGATTGCCGTTTTTTTTATTATAATATCATTTTTTAAGCGTAGTAATTGTAATAAGAAGGATTTAAAAATAAAAAAAATAGGATAAACAATTACAGGGGGTTTTATTGGGGGGGAAGAGGGCAATTCCATATAGGGGGAAAGGGGGTACGGGGTTAAATTTTTTGAAACTGGGGAAGGCAAGCAAGGGATAAAGAGAAAAACGGAAAAAAAGAAGAAAAAAACAAAGAAACAAATGTAGGTACAAATTGGTCTGAAATGGCTCAAAATGCCGTGAAATAGGTTAAAAATTGCAAAAATTTCGCGAAGATCGAGTCGTAACAGGGCAAAAATAGTGCCATAAATTTTTTGTACGTTTTTATTTTTGGCGAGGGGTGGAAGCACAGCCACTAAATATAGCGGTATATAGGCATAGGTGAGAACGGTCGAGGAAGCTAGGGTGGGTGGTTACCCGGGGTAAATAGAATTTTGAATTTTAGGAGGGGGTCCCAGGGAAGTCCGGACACCCTCTAGGGGGGGTCGACCCAGGGTGCGAAATTTTGAAATCTAGAGGGGGGTCAGGTGGGGTCCGGTGTCCAAAACAAAACAATTTTAAACCATAATAACTTTAATAATTGTTCTTTTTATAGGATAATACTACATTTTATTGAGGAAAAAGTGATATTCTGGTATAAAAAGGGTGTTAAAGCATGAATATGTGATGAAAATTCACGTTTCTGGAAGAAAATTTAGTATAAAAAAATCACCTAAAAATTTCCCGAGGGGGAGGGAGGTCAGATTTAAAATTCTAGAGGGGGGTCGGGGGTAAAAAAATCGGAAATTTGGGGGGAGGGGGGCCCCTAGATTTTCGTCTAGGGGGGGTCCCAAAATTTCGAGGCTAGGGGGGGGGTGGACCCCATCCTACCCCCCTCCCTTTCTCACCTATGGGGACGGGTCATTTCCAGACTGTGAAAGAGTCCGCAATTATGGCTGTAATTATTTTGATTGCGAAATAATTTACCGTAAACCCAACGGTTTGTTGTAGGTAATACTATCAAAACTGTTTAGGTATCACCATTCCGCGGTTGTGCACGAAAGCAGCATGTATATCTTTGGCGGCTACACAGGAGATATTCACAGCAACTCGAATTTGTCCAATAAAAACGACTTGTTTGAATACAAATTTAGCACCGGTCAATGGTCTCAGGTACCTGCGTACATCATTTTTATTTTGAGTTGAACACAAAAAAAATCATACGCATTAGTTACATGATACAGTCGAATTAATAATTGATACCACAAATATGCAAGCAGAAGGGTTTAATAAGAGGAAAGATCCAAAATAAGAAATGTGTGGGGGGCTATAGTTCATTCAGATCTGTGCACGGTCTGGAAATGCCCTCCCCCCGTTTTATTGAAGGATTTGCCCTCCTCGTTTTATTGCCCCCCCCCCGCCAAAAATGAAAAATTATTATGGTTTATTCCTGTCTATCCTCAAAAGTTTTTAACCTACCCGCTTGCGCCCAAATTTTCGATTTT
>JASAMX010005734.1:0-14449 GCA_030248175.1 Microlaimidae sp. YZB2_3
GAATTTAAAATTACAAAATTTACCCATGTTGTTTCATCTTTAGTTAGTGTCGGTGCAGTGGCGCTCCAGACAAAATGTACATACTTTTTTTAATATAGTAGGTGCAGATGGCGTGCGCCAATAGATTGCAATTATTAATTTTAAAATAAAAATAATAATCATAAGAAGATGATGAACATGACAATCAAAAACCTAACCATGTCACCTGCGTGTATACGTTGGCCGCGGTGCGGTGGGGCACTCCGCTGCCGTGCGTTCCCGCGCCATCCCATGATAAAAAGAAAAAGTATTTAATTAACAGCATGTCTTCAAGGTGCTGTGGCGGTGCGGAGCGGAGCCAAATTTGTGTCTCGGATTTTGATAATTTTTGTCGAAACCTTACCCCTCAGCCTCCAAATAGTCGCGGAAAATTTTTTGAGACAAATTTTCTGTAGTGGTTTTCAGGGGTTATGGACGTTTTTTTGACAATTCTGTGCATAAAATATTTTTTTCAATCTGGGTATAATCATCGTACGTTTACAATTCTTGTGCACTCAAAGACAAGCAAGCTACTTTCTACTTTAGCTTTATATCTTTATCGCTTAGAGAATCAGCGCAGTCTTTGTCAAAATTTTGCGTTTCTAGTACAAAAAACAAACAGTTTTTTTCAGAACGCCAAACAACGGCAGTGATTATAAAATATAAGGTTTAAACCAACCTTTTTTCCTTCACTTCGTGTTTTTAAAACGAAAGATATCGAAGGGTTTTTTGTACGAGAAACCCAATATGTGTCAACTAAATACTGCCACCAGTGTTACCGATAAGAAATATAAAATTGAAGTAAATAGTAGCCGCTTTTTTGGCTGCGTAATTACTATCTACAAAGTCATTATACCTTTCTAAGAAATAATTTCAGGTACAGAATTGTCGAAAAACGCCCATTGAAGGGAGTAGTAACGTGCGGTGAACCACTGGACATATTTTGTTGAAAAAATTTTGTTCACTATTTGCAACAGGGCTAAAAGTTTTCACAAAAATTTATAAAAATCGAAAACGAAAAATTGAGCTCGCACCGCACCCTTAATTAGCAGCACTTAATGTGTCTGGATACTATTAAGTATTTCTCTTCTGTAGTTTTTTGTATTTTAGCTGGCTACTTTAGCGTTTATTAAAAGAGGTAGGCAATTGATGTGAAAAATGATGATTCGAGTTAAGAGTACGAATATTTTCGCTACAGTTACTCGGAAAAACAGGTGCGTATTCGATGTTTTCACTGGGCTATATCTTGCGCCTTTTTCAGTTACTGGTAAGTTATTTTTATAAAATTATTCATTCATTCTTTGTTTTTCTCCCATAATATTTTGATTGATTCATTTATTCATTCACTCAATTCTTTTTTCTTTTACACTTTCACTCCTTCTTTTTACTTAATGTGTGCTCTGGAAAAATATCTCCAATGAACGTGGCGACCAAGCCATTTTTATTTCTTCACCCTATTGATTGAGTTGGTGTCAAAAGAGCTGAGGGAACATGGAGCCAAAAATAGGGAACTTGAGAACTTTAGAGAAGGAAACCTAGAACCGTAAGTTAGAAACTTAAAGCCAAAAGTAAAAATTCCTAAAACGTTTATCTAAGGGTAAACAAAGCCTGTATTGTAAGCTCAAACCAATTTTTACTTAAAAAATCTGTAAGTTTTCATTGCTTTCTAGACTCAAAGTTTCCTGTTTGTGGCTGTAAAAACACTGTGAGACCTTTTGATTACTAACGAAGCGAAACATATAAACCACAAATCACGAATGAAAAGTACTCGCCATTTGAGAAAGTTCTTAAAACTGAAGTGATTAATTATTAATCAATTAATTATTTATTAATTATTTAATAACGATTACTTATTAATTATTTTAGGCGCATAATCGGTGTGCAGCGTCTTACTTCCATTCCCGAAGCAGCTAAATGGAAACTATGTATTTCCCTTTCGAGGCCGGAGTTGCGCTGGCGGGGTTTTGCATTTCCACGGCGGCCATCGTGTGATTCCAGTCTTCTATCGTCTACAACGCCCTGAAAATCAAACGGGAAGGAAAGGTAAGGGGCACATGGTGAAAACTCAGAAAAAGTGCGTTCGAAAATTCTAAAATCACGAAAGCCCAAACACTACAGCCAAAGTGCGTTCGCAACAAGTCGACTGCCCGTTTTTTTTATAAAACCATACCGTGGTACTACTGCAAAATAAGCCACTGTAGTTTATGGAGTGCGCGTGACTGTGACTCATTCTGTAGTTTAATAGGGCCCTGTTCTAAATTTAAAATAATTCACAGGCCGTTTATATTTTACATACGAACTATAGGTCATTTTGATATAGTAACGATAACGTCAATAGACAGAAAATACGGAACGTACTTTACTAAATAAATCCGCTTAACGTACTACGTTGAATGCCGTTTCAAATTTTATGTAATCGACACTGTATGGAAATTATTTATTATGTGCGATTCATTGATTGGCATAAAATTACACGCGACTGCAAACTTTGATCGTTTATAGTGTCTCCTTTTAATTGAAAATCGTGCAAAACTACTAAAAAAACTACAACACGTTTTATGATTTACAATTTTACGTTGCAATAAGAATCTCAGTGGCAAGATTTTATAATTAATTTCATAAAATTTAAAAAATTATGTGAGATGAGCAATGATAAAAAAACTTAATTTACCCGCGCTACCGATCCGTGCAGTGGATTCATGCCTAAGTATCCGTGGTTACGGTATTTAATGTTAAACACAAATTGTTCGTTTTGTAACCGCAATAAGCAAAAACCGCAATAAACTTCGGACCAAAACGTGTAAACCGTAAAGTTTTTAAAACTAATTAATACTTTTTATTTACATAATTATAATTAAATTAATAAAATCAAGCGTAATAAACGTTTGTTGTAAAAAACATAAGAAGCAAATTTGTAAGAAAAAAGAAATTTATTTAAACAATAAAAAATAATTTTAATATTTACAAAAATATGTAATTAAAACCGATTGTCAACACTGGACTGGGGTGTGCATTTTATGTTATTTAGCGAATCCGATGGTTTTATAAAATAAGACTTAGATGTGATGTGCCGTTTGTATAGTTAAGTTTGATATCCCATGATTTTTTCCTAGTTTTTCTGGAACAATTGCCGTTTGTATGTATACACGTATTTTTCTATCACGTTCGTTGCTGGTGAAAAAATAAAGAAAACTTATAAGGCCGAGATTCACAAAGCGGGGTTAGTTCCGGATTAATCCCGGGGTAATTACGTTAGAATCTTGGAATAATTACGGTAACACGGGAGTAGCCCGGGGCTACACCGTAATAAATCTTCGATTAACTAACACGGGGATAGCCCGGGACTAACCCCACTTTGTAAATCTCGTCCTTATAAGTTTTCTTTATTTTTTCACCAGCAACGAACGTGATAGAAAAATACGTGTATACATACAAACGGCAATTGTTCCAGAAAAACTAGGAAAAAATCATGGGATATCAAACTTAACTATACAAACGGCACATCACATCTAATTCTTATTTTATAAAACCATCGGATTCGCTAAATAACATAAAAAATGCATCACCCAGTGTTAACAATCGGTTTTAATTACATATTTTTGTAAATATTAAAATTATTTTTTTTATTGTTTAAATAAATTTCTTTTTTCTTACAAATTTGCTTCTTCTGTTTTTTACAACAAACGTTTGTACGTTTATTTTATTAATTTAATTATAATTATGTAAATAAAAAAGTATTAATTAGTTTTAAAAATTTTACGGTCTACACGTTTTGGTCCTACATTATTGCGGTTTTTGCTTATTGCGGTTACAAAACGAACAATTTGTGTTTACATTAAATACCGTAACCACGGATACTTAGGCACGGATCCACTGCACGGATCGGTAGCGCGGGTAAATTAAGTTTTTTTTATCATTGCTCATCTCACATAATTTTTAAATTTTATGAAATTAATTATAAAATCTTACAACTGAGATTCTTATTGCAACGTAAAATTGTAATCATAAAACGTGTTGTAGTTTTTTTAGTAGTTTTGCACGATTTTAATTAAAGGAGCACTATAAACGATCAAAGTTTGCAGTCGCGTGTATTTTATGCCAATCAATGAATCGCACATAATAAATAATTTCCATACAGTGTCGATTACATAAAATTTGAAAATGCATGCAGCGTAGTACGTTAAGCGGATTTATTAGTAAAGTACGTTCCGTATTTTCTGTCTATTGACGTTATCGTTACTATATCAAAATGACCCACAGTTCGTATAAAATATATGTGCCTGTGACTCATTTTAAATTTAAAACAGGGCCCTATTAACTACAGAATGAGTCACAGTCACGTGTATTTTATAATGACAGTGGCTTATTTTGCAGTAGTAACGACGGTATGGTTTTATAAAAAAAACGGGCAGTCGACTGTTGCGAACGCACTTTCTGTAGTGTTTGGCTTTGCGATTTTGAATTTTCGAACGCACTTTTTCTGAGTTTTCACCATGTGCCCCTTACCTTTCCTTCCCGTTTGAATTTCAGGGCGTTGTAGACGATGAAGACTGGAATCCACACGATGGCCGCCGCGGAAATGCAAAACCCCGCCAACTCCGCCTCAAAGGGAAATACATAGTTTCCATAGCTGCTTCGGGAATGGAAGTAGACGCTGCACACGATTATGCCCTAAAATAATTAATAAGTAATCGTATTAAATAATTAATAAATAATTAATTGATTAATAATTAATCACTTCAGTTTTAAGAACTCTCAAATGGCGAGTACTTTTCATTCGTGATTTGTGGTTATATGTTTTGCTTCGTAGTAATCAAAAGGTACAGGGTTTTTAGAGCCACAAGCAGGAAACTTTGAGTCAGAAACAATGAAAACTTACAGATTTTTTAAGGAAAAATTGGTTTGAGCTTAGATTCAGGCTTTGTTTACCCTTAGATAAACGTTTTAGGAATTTTTACTTTTGGCTCTAAGTTTCTAACTTACGGTTCCAGGTTCCCCTCTTAAAGCTCCAAGTTCCCTATTTTTGGCTCCATGTTCCCTCAGCTCTTTTGACACCAACTCAATCAGGGTGAAGAGATAAAAATGGCTTGGTCGCCACGTTCATTGGAGATATTTTTTCCAAGCACACATTAAGTAAAAAGAAGGAGTGAAAGTGTAAAAGAAAAAAGAATTGAGTGAATGAATAAATGAATCAATCAAATATTATGGGAAAAAACAAAGAATGAATGAATAATTTTATAAATAACTTACCACAACCCAAAAAGGCGAAGATATAGCCCATGTGAACATCCAATACGCACCTGTTTTTCCGAATAACGCAGCGAAAATATTCGTACTCTTACCAATCATCATTTCAATATCACTTCTGAATCTTCTCAAACCTAAAGTAGCCAGCTAAAATACAGAATGAAAGAAAGAGAAATACTTAATAGTATCCAGACACATTAAGTGCTGCTATTAAAGGTGCGGTGCGAAGTCAATCTTTTCGTCTTCGATTTTGATAAATTTTTGTGAAAACTTTAGCCCTGCTCCAATAGCCAACAAAATTTTTTTCAACAAAATATGTCCAGTGGTTCAGCAGTTACTACTCCCCAAAAATGGCGTTTTTCGACAATTCTGTACCTGAAAGATTTCTTAATAGGTATAATGACTTTAGATAGAAATTATGTACTCAAAAAAAGCGGCTACTATTTACTTCAATTTGATACTTTGATCGGTAACACTGGTGCAGTATTTGTTGAGATATTGGGTTTCTCGTACAAAAAACCCTCGATTCTTTCGTTAAAAACACGAAGTGAAGGAAAAAAGGTTGGGTAAACCTCATATTTTATAATCACTGCCGTCGTTTGGTGTTTAAAAAAAACCGCGGTTTTTTGTACGAGAAACGCAAAATTTTGACAAATACTGCGCCAATCTTAACGATAAAGATATAAAACTAAAGTAGAAAGTAGCTGCTTTCTTTGAGTGCATAATTTGTAACGTAAATTATTATACCCATTGAAAAATATTTCACGCACAGAATTGTCAAAAAACGTCCATAACCCCTGAACCACGGCAGATATTTTGTTGAAAAAATTTTTGTGGACTATTGGAGGCTAGGGTAAGGTTTCCACAAAAAATTATCAAAATCCAAGACAACAAATTTGGCTCCGCTCCGCACCGCACAGCACCTTAAGACATGCTTAATTAAATACTTTTTCTTTTATCATGGGTGGCGCGGGAGCGAACGGGAGCGGTGTAGCCCACGGCACCGCGCCAACTATATACTTAGAAAACATGGTTAAATTTTGTAATTCATGTTCATCATCTTCTTATGATTATTATTTTTATTTTAAAAATTATAATTGCAATCATTGGCGCACGCCATCGCACCTACTATATTAAAAAAAGTATGTACATTTTGTCTGGAGCGCCACTGCACCGCACTAACTATAATTAAACAACATGGGTAAATTTTGTAATTTAAATTCATCTTCTTCTTCTTATTTTGTTTTATTATACATAAATTATCGGTGGCGCGGGAGCGCCACATGGAGACTAAGCCCCACGTCACCGCGTAAACTACAATTAAAGAGTGTGGGTAAATTTAGTGTTATGTTCTTCTCCTTATTATTAATACTAGAAAGGCGAGGGCCCTACGGGCCCTCTCCTTTCTAGTTTTGTATATCGATGTTGGATATAATTAAAATTAATATCCACATTAATAATAGTACCAGAAACGTTTTGAAACATAAAGC
This sequence comes from Microlaimidae sp. YZB2_3, assembly GCA_030248175.1. NCBI lineage: Eukaryota > Metazoa > Nematoda > Chromadorea > Desmodorida > Microlaimidae > Microlaimidae sp. YZB2_3. The sequence goes on from JASAMX010005734.1 coordinate 6,756, forward strand.
AAAGAAATTTACTATTTATTAAATCGTTTAAACTGCAGCTCTTCAATCGTTTTGAAAACTGACCCACTTGAGTTCTTAATTTCCGCAAATTTAAAAATGATCAGAAAATTTAGAACATTATAAAATGAATTAGATAAATTAATTGATTTTTTAAAAATTGAGAACAAGGGGAGTTTTTTAAAAATCGGTTTCACCAGCAAAAATGAGTGATCACACACCTTCCTTATCATTTTAAAAATTGCACTTTTCAAAATCTTTCAGTATCTTAACGCAAAATAAATAATATGATCTTTCAGGGTGATTTATTGAATAAGAACTTTGCTTTTACAATTTAAAAAACATCGCGTTTTTGATTAGTCTTTTATTATGCACGTGTGCAACCCACTAAAAAAATCCCCCCATTCTTAGCTTTCTAAAAAGCTCTTTACAAGTTTCACAAATAAAAAAAATCAATGCAAAAAAGATTTAGCTTGTTTAAAGAGGATAAATCAAATTTCAAAATTTTAAATCAAAATAAAAATTCAACTTTAAAGAGTACACAAGAATGCATACAACTGTATTCCAAATTATCTTTAACTTAAGATAGTAAAATTTTAAAAATCTTTTGTCTATTTTATTTCGTCTAATTTAATCAAAAATATATAATATACCAAAAAATGTGCAACTCCTATATAAAAAAGTACGGAAAAGTAGGCCATTATAATAAGCCTCTCCATTCAAATGACACTCTCTACTATAATGGCATAGTAGCCATTTTAATTTGGCGAGTTAAAATGGAGAGGAAGCTATTATAATAACCAGTTATTGATTTAATTTCACTTCATATATACTCACAAGTGTAATACTGTCGGGGCCGCAGGAGTTTCTGCGTGTCGGACAGTATTAAACTATTTAATATGGGAAAACTCGTGCGGCCCCGACAGTATTACACTTGTGAGTATATATGAAGTGAAATTAAATCAATAACTGGCTATTATAATAGCTTCCTCTCCATTTTAACTCGCCGAATTAAAATGGCTACTATGCCATTATAGTAGAGAGTGTCATTTAAATGGAGAGGCTTATTATAATGGCAATTATAATTATAATTATTATGGTTTATGGCTTATTTATTTATTATTTATTATTATTAATATTTATGGCTTATTATAATGGCAATTATAATTATAATGGTAATATAATCAAAACAATTCCTTAATTTAAACTATTAATCTGCGTCCAATCAAATTAAAAAAAAATTTGAAAACAAATATTAAAATATTATGACAATTTTATGCTTAAAACATGTTTTTTTTAATTTTAAAATAAATAATTTATTGAGTTTATTAAAATAAAACATCAATTTGTGTAATTTTTGTATTATTGCTCAAGCCTGAATCAGCGTTTAATTTGCTATGTATGTGATTTTTCTTTTAAAAAAACATTATTGCATATTTTTATAAATATTTTTTTTGTTAAAAAAGGTTTTTTGCTCAAAGTTATTTAAACTTGTATTTAATTTCGGTCAAATATGGTAAATTATTTTGTTACATACAAAAAATTTGCCTAAAAAAAGTATCGCGTTTTGTTTAATCATTTTTTACATGCAATCGATTAAAAAAATCGTTGTGTTCCTAGCTTTCCAAAAATCTAGTTTTAAACACATCAAAAAAAATTGAGATTATTTCGGAAAACCAATAAAATAATAATATAATTGAGAACGTGGTTATTTTTTCTAATTGGTTTTTTAATTTTGGTCAAATATTGTATATTATTTTGTTAACTACAGAAAATTTGCCTATAAATTATTATTTTGTTACATACAAAAAATTTGCCTAAAAAAGTATCGCGTTTTGTTTACTCATTTTTAACGCGCGTGCACAATCGATTAAAAAAATCCTTGTGTTCTTAGCTTTCCAAAAATTTAGTTTTACACACATCAAAATATAGGATTAAATTATTTTGGAAAACCAATAAAAACATAATAAAATTGAGAACCTGGTTAGGTTTTTTTAAATTGGTTTTACTGGTGAAAGATGACTAATCACAAATCTATGATCATTTGAAGAACTGCACCTTTAAATCGTTTAGCAACTGATCTAAAAAAATTCCCAATATTTCAGCGAATATTTTAAAATTATCAGAAAATTTTACATATTTTATGATATGCTCGTGTTCCTAGCTTTCTCCAAATCTCTTTACCAGTTTTACACAAATTAAACTATTCAATCTGCATCCAATCAAATTAAAAAAATAAGATTTTGAAAACAAAATTTAAAATATTATGACAATTTTATGCTTAAAACATGTTTTTTTTAAATTTTAAAATAAATAATTTATTGAGTTTACTAAAATAAAACATTAATTTGTGTATTTTTTGTATTATTGCTTAAGCCTAAACCAGCGTTTAATTTACTAAATATGTGATTTTTCTTTTAAAAAAACATTATTGCATATTTTTATAAATATTTTTTTGTTAAAAAAGGTTTTTTGCTCAAAGTTATTTAAACTTGTATTTAATTTCGGTCAAATATGGTAAATTATTTTGTTACATACAAAAAATTTGCCTAAAAAAAGTATCGCGTTTTGTTTATTCATTTTTTACATGCAATCGATTAAAAAAATCGTTGTGTTCCTAGCTTTCCAAAAATCTAGTTTTAAACACATCAAAAAAAATTGAGATTATTTCGGAAAACCAATAAAATAATAATATAATTGAGAACGTGGTTATTTTTTCTAATTGGTTTTTTAATTTTGGTCAAATATTGTATATTATTTTGTTAACTACAGAAAATTTGCCTAAAAAAATATCGCGTTTTTGTTTATTAATTTTTTACGCGCAATCGATTAAAAAATCCTCGTGTTCTTAGCTTTCTAAAAATCTAGTTTTGAACACACCAAAAAAAAAAGATTATTTTGGAAAACCAATAAAATAGTAACATAATTGAGAACGTGGTTAGTTTTTTTAAATCGGTTTTTTAACTTCAGTCAAATATTGTAAATTATTATTTTGTTACGTACAGAAAATTTGCCTAAAAAAGTATCGCGTTTTGATTACTCATTTTTAACGCGCGTGCACAATCGATGAAAAAAATCCTTGTGTTCTTCGCTTTCCAAAAATCTAATTTTAAACAAATCAAAATGGTTAGATTTTTTAAAATCGGTTTTTTAACTTAAGTCAAATATTGTAAATTTATATTTTGTTATGTACAGAAAATTTGCCTAAACAAGTATCGCGTTTTGTTTACGCATTTTTTACACGCGTGCGCAATTGATAGAAAAAAATCCTTGTGTTCTTCGCTTTCCAAAAATCTAATTTTAAACACATCAAAATATAGGATTAAATTATTTTGGAAAACCAATAAAAACATAATAAAATTGAGAACATGATTAGGGTTTTTTAAATTGGTTTTACTATTGAAAGGTGACTAATCACAAATCTATTATCATTTGAAGAACTGCACCTTTAAAAATCGTTTTGCAAATGATCTAAAAAATATTCCCAATATTTTAGCAAAATTTATGATTTTTCGTGTTTGTTAATTTCCAAATATTATTTCCGCGAATTTTAAATAAATCAGAAAATTTTAAATATTTTATGATATAAAGAAAATGAGACCTGTGCACTGCCCTCCACATGGGGTTTTATTGGGGGGGGGGCAATTCCAAAATGGGGGAGGGTGCATGAGGGGCAATAAAACGGAGGGGGGTAAGCAGGGGAGAATAAAAAAGAGAAAAAAGAAGAAAAAAGAGACAAAAAAAGTGTTATAAGGTAAAAATAGGTTTAAAATGGCTTAAGATGCATTGAAATAAGCTAAAAACTGCAAAAATTTCGCGATGATGGCATTATAATAGGTAAAAAAAGGCGCCATAATTTTTGAGTACTTTTTAATTTTTTTGCAGGGGGCGGGCAATACAACGGGGGGATGGGGGGAGGCAAATCCTCCAGTAAAGCGGACCCTGCATTTACTATTTCCAGACCGTGCACAGGTCTGAAATATGATCATAAATTTAATGCTTAAAACACGCTTTTTTAAATTTTAAAATAAATTATTTATTGAGTTTAGTAAAATAAAATTAATTTTTTTGCAGGGGGCGAGCAATAAAACGGGGGGATGGGGGCAAATCCTCCAATAAAGCGGACCCCGCATTTACCATTTCCAGACCGTGCACAGGTCTGAAATATGATCAGAAATTTAATGCTTAAAACACGCTTTTTTAAATTTTTAAATAAATTATTTTTGAGTTTAGTAAAATAAAACATCCATTTGTGTATTTTTTTATTATTGCTCAAGCCTAAACACAGCGTTTATTTTGCTATGTGTGTGATTTGTTTTAAAAAAAATTTTTTATTGTATATTTTTATAAATAATTTTTTTTTGTTAAAAAAGGATTTTTGCTTGAAGTTATCCAAACTTGTATTTAATTTCGGTGAAATATTCTAATTTATTTTGTTAAGTTCAGGAAATTTGTCTAAAAAAAGCTGTTTATTTATTGTTTAATCGCGTGCGCAATCGATTAAAAGAAATCCTGGTGTTCTTAGTTTTGGAAAAATCAATAAATTTTGCACAACTAAAAAATTAGAATATTTTTAAAGTAATATTTAAAAAAGGTAAGTGTTATTTTTAAAGAATATAGTAGAAACTATTGAGCATATTCTCGAATTTTAAAAAAATTCTAAAAATATAGAAAAAAAATAAAATAAATAATTTCAAAAATATATCTTGATTTTTTTTATTTTAAATTTTTCTTTTTTTAAAAACTTTATAGGGTTTAAAAAAAATACATTTTATACAAAAGCAAGGCCACGTGCTTCGATTTTTCAGTAATTGGTCACATCGCGTGGGATCACAGAAAAAAAATCAAAATTGATTTTTAAAGATTTCCCCCTTTTATTAACGGTACACAGAATAAAAAAAATTAAATTTATTTGAACAGTTTTTAAGGAATTCTCTCCTGGCTTAATAATGCTGGACAGAAAAAAAATCGAAATTTACTTGAACGATTTTTAAAGATTTACCCCTTTTATTAATGATGAACAGAATAAAAAATTGAAATTTATTTGAACAGTTTTTAAACAATTCCCTCTGGCTTAAAAAATTTGCACAGAAAAAAAATCGAAATTTATTTGCACGATTTTTAAAGATTTTCCCCCTGCTTTTTAATAATGTATAGTTCACAAAAGGAAAAAAAATCGAAATTTATTTGAAAAAATCCAAATTTGTGTTAACGATTTTTAAAGATTTCCCCCTTTTATTAATGGTGAACAGAATAAAAAAATCGAAATTTATTTATTTTGAAATTAAAATTCGAAATTTATAGTTTGGATTTGAAAAGAATTTTAAAAATAAGATAAGAATATGATAATATTAAAAACAAATATTTTCAAAAATGTTAAAGGAATTTTAAAAATATAAAAACATATTATTTTCCCCCTGCTTTTTAATAATGTATAGTTCACAAAAGGAAAAAAAATCGAAATTTATTTGAAAAAATCCAAATTTGTGTTAACGATTTTTAAAGATTTCCCCCTTTTATTAATGGTGAACAGAATAAAAAAATCGAAATTTATTTATTTTGAAATTAAAATTCGAAATTTATAGTTTGGATTTGAAAAGAATTTTAAAAATAAGATAAGAATATGATAATATTAAAAACAAATATTTTCAAAAATGTTAAAGGAATTTTAAAAATATAAAAACATATTATTTTCCCCCTGCTTTTTAATAATGTATAGTTCACAAAAGGAAAAAAAATCGAAATTTATTTGAAAAAATCCAAATTTGTGTTAACGATTTTTAAAGATTTCCCCCTTTTATTAATGGTGAACAGAATAAAAAAATCGAAATTTATTTATTTTGAAATTAAAATTCGAAATTTATAGTTTGGATTTGAAAAGAATTTTAAAAAAATAAGATAAGAAGATCATAATAATAAAAACAAATATTTTCAAAAATGTTAAAGGAATTTTAAAAATATAAAAACATATTATTTTCCCCCTGCTTTTTAATAATGTATAGTTCACAAAAGGAAAAAAAATCGAAATTTATTTGAAAAAATCCAAATTTGTGTTAACGATTTTTAAAGATTTCCCCCTTTTATTAATGGTGAACAGAATAAAAAAAATCGAAATTTATTTATTTTGAAATTAAAATTCGAAATTTATAGTTTGGATTTGAAAAGAATTTTAAAAATAAGATAAGAATATGATAATATTAAAAACAAATATTTTCAAAAATGTTAAAGGAATTTTAAAAATATAAAAACATATTTTTAAAATTTCTTTATAAATAAACACGTTTAGTATTAGAAATAACAAATAATAAACACGCTTACTGACGCTACCAACCGAGAAAGGTAATAAGCGACGCTACCAACGCTGTTTAAGCAGGCAGCGGGGGAAAAAACCTGTTTGTCGCCGGGCACTGGCTATATACATATGCGGGGGCTAAGGTCACTCAATTTTGCCAACTGGCTCGCGCATTCTTGTTTCCGCAATCTAAAAGCTCTCGCCAGCTAAAACCTTTTAGGCCGCCGCGTGCGCGATTGGGCTTTAAAGTCGATGGGGAGTGAGCTGGGTTATTCAAAGACCCTAAATGGGATCGCCCTTCCTTCGGAATTTCCCTCCGCGACGTCCGGTTTTTTTAACGGAAATAACCCTTTTTTAATAATGAATTTGGAGGGTGGAAATTTCGCTCAAATTTTTCGCAGGGATAGGAGGAGTGCGAAAAGTTTTAACGTGAAGAAGAATTATGAGCGAAAAGTTATAAAAAATCCTTCTCAAAGAAAAAAATTAAAAATGCCAAGGACGGACAACATGCCAAGGACGGACAACAGGCGACGCCTCCCAACTTAAAAACGCATTGCGCAATTATAAGGTAGATTATCCAACAACCACCAAAACACAAAACCCCCCAAAACGATCTTTTGAGGAGTCAAGCAGTTAGTTCTAAACATTGTCGGAGCAGCGTCAGCGGGATAAATTTTTCTTATGATTTTGTTAAAATCTTTTTTGTTGATTTATTGTTTTATAAAATTTTGCACATATCTTTCTTTATAATTTTCAAAAAACTTTTAATCGCGACACTAAATTTCCTTTATTGAAGTATAGTTCCATATAACTTCTTCAACTATTTTTTAACACTTATAATAGAAATTATAAAAAAATAATTAAATCATTTATAAATGATTCGTAGACAAAAATGTATTCAAATACAAATTATTGGCCATTCTTGCACTAAAAAGCTTCGTTTTTTTGAAATTGCCGAATTCTGAATTAAAAATTTTGGTTCCCAAAATGTTCAATATATCCTAATACTATATTTTATTTAAAAAAAACAAACTAACAAATTAAGATAATAACACAGAGTAAATTGAACATAAAAATTTAAAACAAAAATAGTATAGGCAAATAAAATCTAGCTGACCGCGATATTTGCAGTATTGAATCGACCATTTAAGAACAAAAAAATTCAAAATTTTTCACTAAAGTCGATTAATAACAAAGATTAAAAACTGGATTTTAATAATTATTTATCAAATTACTTAATTTGTAACCTAAATGCAAATTTTTTAAAGTCTAAAGTTGGTTAATTTTTGTATATTTTGTGAAAAGGTGGAATTAAAAAAATTCTGGGTTTTTATTTGTTTTTAAAAAAAAAACATTACCGAACAATTTTAATTGGTCCTTTCATATCTGTAATCTAATTTTCAGC
>JASAMX010005735.1:0-20000 GCA_030248175.1 Microlaimidae sp. YZB2_3
TTGTAAAATTTCCCAGATAACTTAAGCATATGTTAATATTTTGTATTCCCTATGTTATTCAAAAGATTTTTGCAGTATGTAAAAAAAACAATAATATCCAAAATATATAAATTTTGGGTATGTGGTCTGTTGTTTGTCGGTTGTTCCTTTACAAAATAAAAATTTGTCGAAAACTAAATAACTTTTGAGTTCAAACTCAAATTTTGTACAGTCTTTGGTTTTTTGTAAAACACATTTGAATTACTAATAAGCTTCAAATGTAAATTTTTATCAAAAACATTCATAGTTTATTTAAAATTATAGGCTAAATTATATAAAATTTCAATATTTTTATACACAAAATATTGTTCAAATTAATAATATATGTAGAAAAAAATTCAACGCATAACTTTGTAATGTTTACAATAATAAAGACTTGAATAATAATAAAGACCTCAACCCCAATAATCAATACTTTTAAAATAATAATACACGGTTTCTTTGCAACTATTACGCCTGCGCTAAAAAACACCAGTCAAAATTTTTTTTGCGTTTGAACCTGCTTATAAAAACTGGTACTGGTGCTGAAACTGAACCAAAATCAGCTTGAGTACCAGTATTTTCCAACTTGATTTTTCTGCAGTATCATTACCAGTATTTTTTCAAACCGAAATGGTAATACAGTACAATACCAGTATTTTGTTTGTTTTTGAAATTTTTAATGCAGTACAGTACCAGTATAGTAGTGGAATTGAAATGAGTGGTACTGCAATATCTAGCTATATAAAAAACTCAAACCAATTATTTTCATTTTGTGTGTTTGAAATTATTTTAACTGAAACCAATCTATCTCTGGTAGATTGAAGTCTCCAGTTAAAACAATGGTTTCTACAAAATTTTCTGTTTAATTCCTAATTAGCTGAAATATAAAGTCTTTTTCTTTGCTAGCACTAGGTTCTCTATAACTACAAATGAATCGCAGTTTAGATGGCTTTTTTAGAAAAATGTCCAGCGCTACTAGTTATATTGTATCATACTTTTTCTCAATTTCAACTTCAACAACTCTAAAAAAAATTAAAATAATAAAACTATGCCACCGCCTCGCCGCTGCTGTGAATCCCCTCGATAAACATTATATTCTCTGTTTTTGATAATTATTGCGTTTGAAGTTTTTTCAGTTGGCCACGTTTCACAAATAAAGCAGATGTCAACAGCACCATAAATAAGACTATCTCCTGAAATCAGAACATGAAGCTCATTTAAGCAGTTAGCAAGGCATTTTGTTACTAACAGGGAAGGCAGCTATGCTTCTTGCCAATTAAAGGGTTGTTCTAAGCCCAATGTAAACTCGATTTTTGCAAAAAATATGAAAAAAAGTTAATATTTCACCACAACGAACAGAAATTAATAAGTTCTGATGTTGAAATTCGTTTTACTATTATTGGAATATATTAAACAGAGCACTTTATATATAATATGGGCAACGATTTATAGAGTTTAATCTGTTTTACATAACAAATTTGTTTTACAAACTGTCCTATAAAAAAGTAGTAAATTCAATTTTGTCACAAAACGTTATGAGATGTTCTCCAGTCAATTTTGCTGGTTTTGATATTTAGTTATTTGATTTTTCATATGAATAATATTATTTAGAAAACTAGTTCAAGTCTTGTCTTGTAACCTGCGGCCATGAAGATTAACTTTGAATTTTCATGTCTTGATCCACTGCACAATTTTTCAAATTACAAAATCGTGATTATCAATAAATTCTCCACCGTCAGTTATATATATGTTGATTAAAAAACCAGCAAACTTAAGACCCGTGTTATTGTCTGTGCTTCACGGTATAAACTTGCTAACTGTAAATACCCATTTACCTCTACCGCACAAATATTAAATCAAAAAAACATCGCACCAAGATCCACAACCACCAACAACCAAACCCCGGCAAAACACACCACACAAATTGTCAAATCACAAATTCGTGATTATCAATCGATTCTCCGTTGTCAGTTGTATATATGTTTCGAATTTCAACTTATATAGAGGTGATTCAGCAGAGTTATTCAAAATCAAAGAAAGCGTTAGGAAGTTACTTACTCACTTAATTAATCATCTGAAGTTAATACCGGCCCGTGTGAATAACATCTGTCTCACTGAGTCATCCCAAGCAATCTGTAATCCTGAGCATTTTGACAACCGTGAACCAAGTCATCCTGAGCAATCGATGATCCCAAACATTTTGACAACCAAGTCATCCCAATCAATCTGTCATCCCAAGAATTTTGACAACTGAGTCATCCCAAGCAATCTGTCATCCTGAGCATTTTAACAACTGAGTCATCCTGAGCATTTTGACAACCGAGTCATCCCAAGCAATCTGTCATCCCATGCATTTTGACAACCGAGTCATCCCAAGTAATCTGTCATCCCGAGCATTTTGACAACCGATTCATCCCAATCAATCTGTCATCCTGAGCATTTTGACAACCAAGTCATCCCAGCACCCTTCTCTGCCGAGCATTCCAAGCAATCTGTCATCCCAGCAACAACCAGCATCCCACCCCCCCCCCACACCCCACCCCCCCCCCCCCAAGCAATCTGTCATCTTGAGCATTTTGACAACCAAGTCATCCCGAGCAATCTGTCATTACAAGAATTTTGACAACCAAGTCATCCCAAGCATTCCAAGCAATCTGTCATCCTGAGCATTTTGACAAATGAGTCATCCCAATCAATCTGTCATCCTGAGCATTTTGACAACTGAGTCATCCCAAGCAATCCGTCATCCTGAGCATTTTGACAACCAATTCATCTCAAACAAGCTGTCATCACGAGAATTTTTACAACCAGTCATCCCAAGCAATCTGTCATCCTGAGCATTTTGACACTGAGTCATCCCGAGCAATCTGTCATCCTGAGAATTTTGGTAACAACAAAAAAAATTTGCATATGTCATAATCGACCGCGCGATTTGTCAAATCACAAAATTGTTATCATTAATCGATTCTCTGTTGTCAGTTGTATATATGTTCCAAATTTCAACTTATATAAAGTTGATTTGGCTGAGTTAAAATTGTTTTAAATAAAATTTGCATATACAACATGAGCGACCGCACAGTTTGTCAGATCAAAAAATCGTTATTATTAATCAATTCTCCATTGTTAGTTGTATCTACGTTCCCAATTTCAAGTAATATAAATTTTATTTGGTTGAGTTATAGCCTTTAAAATAAAATTTGCATATATGTCATGATCGACCGCACAATTTGTCAGATCAAATAATCGTGATTATCAATCGATTCTTAGTTGTCAGTTGTATCTATGTTTGAAATTTTTAGTCATATAACTTTTATTCGGCCAAGTTATAATCGTTTTAAATAAAATTTGCATATAATGTGATCGACCGCATAAATTGTCAGATCACAAATTCGTGACTATTAATCAATTTTCCGTTGTCAGTTGTATAATGTGTTCTAAATTTTAACCTATATAAAGCTGATTCGGCCGAGTTATTCAAAATCAAAAAAAGCGTTAGGAGTTTTGTAGTTACTCACTTACTTACTCATCTGAAGATAATATCTGGCAGCCCACGGCCGCTGGATTATTATTAAATTTATTATTAACAATTATTAAATAATATTTATTAAAATTTCCAACTCTAAAAACCAAAAGTTAACTTTTTAATCTGATAAAATTAAATTTAGAAATAAGGCCCCAATTTTTTTGAATTAATTTTTACCTATGATAAACTCCTGCAGATAATTTTTAATGGCTTTTTAAAATATAAAATTGTTTAAATGCTTAAAAAATAAAATAACATTTACGGCTACAACATAACCCTAATTGTTTTTAATTTTTTACAAATAAAATCGTTGTAAATGGTATGTTGGAATTCTGAGTTTTTTTTTAAGTCTAATACATAGGCTATTAAAAAATTTTCTTTCATAACTCATTGCAAAAAGACTGTAAATATAAAACAATGAGTATTTTATCCATTACAAAAATACTGGTACTGAAATTAATATTAGTACTAATTTCTAGAATATTGGAATTAAACTTAGGTTTTTGAAAAAATACTGGAACTGCACTCAAAATAAAATGTGAGGTAGAAATAGTACTAAAGGTAAACCCAACGAGGCTGCAACAGTTGTTTGTTCGATTTTAAAAAGGCCCCCCATTAAGTAACCACTCAAATAACAAGAATCTGACGCCACTTTATTAAACAAATACTCCGTATTAAATTGTGTCTAATTGGCTGGGAAAGTGACGTCAGATTTTTGTAATTTGAATTGTTACTTAATCAGGAACATTTTTTAATCCAACGAACAACTGTTGCAGCCACTTTGGGTTTACCTTTAGTACTGTACTGCAACTAAAAGAAGGACGGTACTTTTACTGGTACTGTACTGGAATTAATTTGGACAACCAACATAGTACTGGTACTGGAATACAATCTGAGTACCAAAACAACACTACTCACATATAATTTAATTGTGAGTACTAAGTAATGCTCAGCTCACAATTAATATCTGGTGCTCAATGCATCCCTACTTTCAGAAAAACATTATTTTGATTTTTCACATGTTTTTTTTATATTCATTTTATAGACTTCTTGCTTGCAAAGCCTGGAAAATGAAGCTTACAATATCAAATCAATTTTTTTAATTCAAGATATCGCGGCTTTTATAATTCTGGCTCAACTTGTTCTTGGAATTTGTACGCTTAGTTTTTGTGTTTCAAAAGAAAATCTTCGACTCAAAGTACAGGCCATTGGAGTGAGCGGAAATCGAGGAGGTATAGATTAAACAAATTGGTCGCATAACAAAATTGACCTAACTTCAGTCAATTATAATTAAAACAAACAAAAAAACTAAAAAAAACTAAAAAAACTGGGATTTTTTTCAATGCTGAATTTAATAATGCACCCTTTGATTGACACAATTCATTTTGCTGCAAAGCAAAATAGTACTCATTTATACAAAAAATATTTATATGGATTTAAAAAATTATATAACATTTAAGCAACGTTAAACAGTAAAATAACTAGGTATACAGTATATCCTTGGATTAAATAATCTAGGTATTGGTGTTTTCTTTAAGTGTATGAGTCACTCAAGTCACTATCTATTATGTTATGTTCAAAACATGACTAATGTCTGCGCAAAAAATAATTCTCTGCAGTGGTGACAAAGCTCGAAATTAAGAATGCTGTATTTATGATGTTGTATGATGCTCAGTAACCCAGTGGAGAATTTTAACAGGTTACATAACTTTTGGCTATCTGCCGAATTGTTAAACAATTTTGTTTATTTATGACATTGTTATTTTTTGCCGCCAACTGGGTCTTTGTTTAGACTGGGTCAGGACCCTCTGGTAGGCTCCTCACCTTGCTAATCCCTTCTTCCTACTTATGGAGAAGATCAGCCACTACTCGGGAATTCACTCTGAAGTCCTCAGGTCCCAGAGGCGTGTTTATTTGTGTGCATATGAAAAATTGTTGCGTTAATTTTTTTTTGCAAAGCGGACAGTTGGTGATGTGTTAATTTTAGGTAGGTATAAATAAGGGAAAGGAGATTTTCCTGCCCAAGTTGGGCAATGACTTTCTCTGACCCCGCGAGGTAGATTTTCTTCCTCATTGCTTATTGATGGTTTTTTAATTTGAAGTATTGGGTCTATTGGACTGTTGTTTGTGTGATTTGTGACTGTGTTTGTGTGAATTTGGTGTTTTATTGTCCTGTATCTTTTATTGTGTGTGCCTGTTGGAATGTTTGTTGTGTAGTTCTTGTTGTTTATAGTTGGAGGACTTCAACCTGTGCGTGCATGTTTATGTTTGGGTCTGTGATGTGCCCTGTTGCGACTCTGAGAGCAATGTTTTGTAATTTTTAATTTGTTTTTTGTGTGTGTGATGTAGTGGGGTCCTAAATTGTGCTGGCGTACTGGATTATTGGGTGAGTGATTGCCTTTTATGTGTGTGCTAGTGTTGTAAAAAGTTACTTTTACTTTTACTTAAAGTAATAAAAGTAACGGATTTTGGATTACTTTTACTTTTACTTTTACTCGACTTTTAAAATTTCAAATACTTTTACTTTTACTCTTACTCGACTTTTGAAATTTCAAATACTTTTACTTTTACTTTTACTCTTACTCGGATTTTCCACTGCAAATACTTAAATTAATTTAAGTAAAGCTTAAGTAATTTCAATGGGTTGATTTCCTATGGGCTTGTTGTAAAGTAAATGGCAAAAGACAATTTTTTATGCCGCTAACACGCTAAAACAATTTATTTTGACTAAAAAACTTATTAAAATGATAATTATGCATAAAATTAGCAAAAAAACTTTAGAACGGAGCTCTGGAGCTCCAAAAAACCTGTAATTTTGCTCCGGTTCAAAATTTACTTTTTATTATACTTTTACTCTTACTTTTACTTAAAAAAATAGGTCTTACTTTTACTTTTACTTTACTTAAATAAAATTTTGACCATTACTTTTACTTTTACTTTACTTAAATTAAAAAATCACAAATTACTTTTACTCTTACTTTACTTAAATTAAAATTTTTCAATTTACTTTTACTTTTACTTAAAATAATTCAAAATCAATACTTTTTACAACACTAGTGTGTACTAGTGTATTTTTGGTTTACCCCACTATGTTGCTATGAGCTCCCTTAAGAATTTTAGTGTTTTGAGTGCTTTGGTATGTGTGTTTGCGATGTGCGTTGAATATGAGCTTTGGGTCAAATTTGAGTCCCAAGGTTTTTCGATTTTTGATTTTTATGAGTATTGTGTTTTTGATTTAAATGAATATTGGTTTGAGGCATGGTGTGAAGGCAAATTAATAGGTGTAGAATCTTTATTACCAACGTTTCGATCTTAACAGATCATCGTCAGGGTCTAAATTAGTAACAACTGTAAAAACAATGAAATAATTACAAAAAATTTTTGATTTGTAGCGGAATTTTGTGCTATAATACTCTGCAGGGTTTTATGTTAAAAGTGTGATTTATGATTTGCTTGCGTTTAGAGTGAGTTGGTTGTTATTTATGACGTCACCACTAGGATCAATGCAATATAAAAAAGTTGAAAGCTCGAGTTTTGCATTTTGTTATTTGTCTGGATTTTGTTTTTTTAGATTATATTTTTCATAAATCGTAATTATTTTATTTTATTTTACTCAGTATACTGTTATCCTGTAGGTTTAAATTAAAATGTAATATTCAATTTAATTCAGACTTTAGTTTAAACACTGAAAACAAACATAAAAATTTTGTACTTAAGATGTATTTAAACGCTTAAATTAAACAGTCAGGTGACGATGAATACTTCAGAAGTTACATATCTGAAATAATCATAACATACCATTTTCTCAAATCCTTTAACAAGGTCGTCCTTAATCGTATTATGCTGCACTGGCCCCTATTGGTAGTGAGTGCTAATATTGTACAAGTTGATATAAACAGCAATTTCCATTTTATATGGGAAGATTGGGATATCTCTACAAACAAACAAACAAACAAATATCTAAATCGTGAATTCCTTGTTTTGTTGTAAAATAACCAAAAATGTATTTTTTATTTAATGTAGAATAATTTTTAATGTAGAATAATTTTAATTTATAAACTTGAAAGTTTTATTCTTACAACCGTCGAATATTCTAAAAAGTTTATTCAATTTTAGAAGTATATTATTTATAATCAAAGGTGAAGTGAATGTGTCATGGTCGGTTCGCATAAACTATAGGAAAATCTACAAAAACATCAAAAAAACTTATTTTATGCGAAATTTTTAGTGCTTTTGAGAAATTATTGATTTAAAAAAAAACTATTACAAAAACCTTCATGCCAATTGATTTTTTAATTTACGTTATCTACAAAAACCTTTATTTTGTACCATAATTTTTTAATTTAAAGCATTTATTGCTTAAACCTTTTTTATTTTACTTCTATTTTCTAAATTTTTTTTATTTTAAAAATAGACAAACCAAACACGGTAACTAAATAGTATTTTAATGGTACTAACTATAAAAATGTTAACAATAAAACAAGAGAAGGGCGTAAGATCTGTACTTATTTATGCTTATATCATCACTATGCTTATATCATCAAAGTTTCACTTATTTAAAAAAAGTTTTTCTATCTTTAGGAAACAAGCACAAATGCTAAAAACATGCGATTTTAGTTTTTAAAATCATACTAGATAATTGCTATAATAAATTTATGTCTGTTGTAGATACAACAAACGAAACAACCGCGTCGGACCGAACAAAGTATGGCAGTTGTACTTAACGTTGTTTGCACTTTTTTCACTAAACCATTTGCAAATTTTCCAAAAACATGATTTTCCAATGGGACAACAAACTTGTTTGTAAATTTTACAAACCGCTCTAGAAAAATTTTAAAAAAATCTTCTCTGACAGAAATCTAACCTTAGACCTTACATGCAAGTCCCGGACTTTAACCAGGCCAAATTGATAGCTGAGTAATATGTAAAAATGATGTCTTATAAACATAAGTGTTTTTCATAAAAGTTTACAAACTTTTATTTTTAGTAATTTTTACTAAGTCTAATTTATTTGTCCATGACTTTTCAATAAAAAAAGAGAGAGCAATATTAGGAGATTAAAACTATTTAATCATAATAATGTATTAGTGAATTTTTAACAACTATAATGTTATTTTTTGACAAAATTAACGAAATTAATAAGAGCAAAAATAAATCTGGTAACTCAACAGAATGTTCCGTTGTGCACTAAATGTTTAATAAACTGTGTTTTTTTTGCCCAAATACGATATTTTTTGCAAAAATGTGTCATTACAACAATGTGAATTTGCAAACAACTGTTGCATGTAAAATTTTGCGCAATAAAACCCAATTCGCGAAACAATTTGCGTCAACACAAAAATTTGTATGTTTTATAATTTTCTTGCAAAAACTTTGTCAAAAATTTAGTATAAAACTGAATATTTTCTTGTTATATAAATTATTAATAATTCCAAGAATAAATTATATATATATAGAATATAGCACTTCGTAATAATGTTTGCCACTATTGCGGTTTCAAAAACGGATCAAAACAGTTTTAAATCTCTTTGTTTTGCCGAAATATGCACACATGCAAAAAATTTTTACATTTGTATTGCAATTTTTTGATCAAAATGGTGTTCATATGGTAACAATTTTTTAATATGCATAAATAACGAAAGATAATTTTTAGGCAATTGGCATCGCGTTTAATATTTTCAAAACCCAAAACACTTATTTTTTTGTTTTTTTTTAGAAATACTAAAAAAATATTAAAAAATTTTTTTGAACTTAGTTGTATAGACGCAACCTTCATAACTAAGCTCCTCGCACAAAATAGAAAAATCATTAAACTATTTTGCTAATGCATGTCCTATGAGTCTTAAAAAGCAAATTCTCAAAGCTTTAAAGGTTAAGTACTCGTTTTTTAACGCCTACCTAGCAATAAAAAAATCCATAGGAAATTTTTATAAAAAATAACAAATCCTCAAAATATACAATATGCAATTAATTTTTGTTCGCAAAAACAACCATAAGTATCCAATATATATTAGAGTAATTTTAAAATTTTAACTTTATTTTTTTGATGTTTTCAATATGGGCTGTTGAGTAGGTAGTTAACTATTTTTAAAACTTAAAGGAAGTAATTAAGTAATTCCCTAAAATAAAGTTGGTTCAGTAGTTCAATATTGGTAAAATACTCGAACGTGGGCGTGGTTTATTTTACGTCTTCTACCGTGTATTAAATTCACACAACGATTTCACGATGTAAACCAATTTAGTCTTTTCCGTTTAGCCGTTAGTCCTCCCGCACCAAAAGAAACGAGCGCATGCGAGTTATAAAAGTTATGCGAGTGCTAAAATTATTATAATACTGAAAGAATGTAAACAACTTCCCGATTTTACCGCCAAAGAAAAATTTGAGCAGTGCCGAGACACGGTTTCTGCTACTATTACGCTGATTAGTCGATTTAGTGGACGAAAAACAATTCTGAGCGATTATTGGCATAATTTTTTAAACCTGTTTGTAACAATAATTCCAGCAAAATCCGAAACAAAATTTCAAAAACCTTATATTAAATGGAATAGTATAAGGCTACAACAAGTCTAAAAACTTAATACCAGAAAATACTGAAACAAGTTTTTGTAAACCAACCACTTTATTATTAATATCAAAATATAATCAAGCAATTAATATCTTTCAGAAAAGCCAAATCCGAATAAAAAAAACCAAAATCTTTGATTTGCGTTTTTTACCCATTTGACGAAAAAGAATTTACAAATTCCCACGGTGTAAATAAATTTTTGCATGCTTTAATCATCTATTACGACGGTATAAGCTGAGTCACACGTCACTGCGACGGTACAAAGATAAAATGACGGAAAGGGCATAGTCACTATAGAAATTTTATTCAAAATTAATTTTCGCATCGCACCTTAAAATTTTCTATTTACCGTTTGGTTTTCATGTAAAAATACCGTCGCATACACGTTCACTTAAAACTAAATATCCAGATCGACGTCAGAAAAACCTTAAAAAATTTAGATTTAATATAAAGTGACTTTTATTTTGACAAATACTTTGCCAGTTAATTTGTTTTATGTGGTAGATAAAAAAATGAAAAAAAAAGTCGTTTGTATATTAAATTTAAATGTTAAATCAAAAGTTTTATCAATTTGTAATTTAAAATTTAAATTTAATTTAAAAATTTTAACTTTCAAATCAAAAGTTATCTATTTTTCCCCGTTTGGCGTATCAATATATCGATTAGTTTTAATTGAGGCTAAAACAATACATATCGAGTTAAACGCAATAACTAAAACTTGTTCAAATGATTGAAACTGGCAAAAAAGTTTTAAAAATGTGATTAGTTTTAAAACGTAATTTCTAAAAAACGGCAAAACGGACTAATATAATGCTTATAACAGTGTTGAAAAATAGCACTTTTTTAAGTTTTAATTAATAGCCAAAACCCAAGCTAAACACTGTTATAAGCATTATATTAGTCCGTTTTGCCGTTTTTTAGAAATTACGTTTTAAAACTAATCACGTTTTTAAAACTCAACTTTTTTGCCAGTTTCAATCATTTGAACAAATTTTAGTTATTGCGTTTAACTCGATATGTATTGTCTTAGCCTCAATTAAAACTAATCGATATATTGATACGTCAAACGGGGAAAAAATTAATAAAACTTTTGATTTGATGTAATTTCCAACGTTGATGACTCGTTAAAACATATTTAGCTTTTTTAGGTATGATTAAATAACTTTTTTAAAATAAAGTAGTTTTTAGGCTGATAATAACAAAACCTTGTAAAAACATTACGATAGCAAAAAAAATTTAAATATCAGGCTTGGTTCAATTTAAAGCTATTAAAAACATATTTTTACTTGAGTTTTAGATTTGTTGGTGTTCGGTCTGTTTTTAAAACTATTTTAAAAATTTAAATTAGAAGTCAAAATTTAGTTCTTAAAAAATCAAATAATTTACACCTTATTTATTTAATTTAATCTAATCTGGAATTAAAAAAAACTTTTGAAAACACCACATAACCCGGTATGGATAGGGGGCCTCATTTGGGTAAAACCGTTACCTGCCTCCTATCTGCCTTCATAGGAAATTTTGCTGCTTCCTACTAGCCTCCTGCCTGCTTCCTACCTGCGTCCACTCTGCCTTTAGGGTGCGTTCATACTTTTGACAAAACGTCTTTTGGACAAAGTCCAAAGGACAAATACAGCGTATAAACTTATGTAAAAACGTCCTTTGGACTTTGTCCAAAGGACGTTTTGTCATAAGTATGAACGCACCTTTAACCTGCCTCCGAGAAAGTTTTAGCTGCCTCCTACCTGACTCCTAACTTTTCTATTCTTCAACATAGGAGCAGGGCCACCTACCTCCTACCTACCTCTGAGGTAGTTTTACCTGCCTCCATCCTGCTACTACCTGCCTCCACCCTGCATCCTAGCTGCCCTCCAAGGCAGTTTTACCTGCCTCCTACCTGCCTCCTACCTGCCTCCTACCTGCCTCCTGCCGTCCGGAGGTAAGTTCGAGAGCCGTCCTTACCGGAATAGTACACCAAATGAAAGTGAAATCTAAATAAAGTTTTAAATCGTTTTATTAATTTTATGTTTGTTGGAAATAAACCAATTATAAAACTAGCTTTCCGATACCTGGTCTTAATTTTTAAAAACTTTTAGCATTGTCTTATGAATAAAACTGTTGTATTGAAACGTAAAAAAACACGCTGGTTTAAAAAAAACATTTCCTGTTGATTAAACCCAAAGGCTGTCTGGAAGCGCGAAATCTAACAAGCCAAGTTTTTTGCATAAAATTAGAAAACATATATTAATTTGAAATAATAACAGTTTAATTTTTGTTTTTGTTTTTTGTTTGTTTAATTTAGCTTTTTTTTTCAAAAGATAAACCGATTTTCAATTTGTTTTTGCAATAAATGTTCATTTTATTTTTTCATTTACAACAATAATAAAAATCTATATATAAATATACGTAATGTCTGTGTGTGTGTGTGTGTGTGTTTGTGTGTGTGTGTGTGTGTGTGTGTGTGTGTGTGTGTGTGTGTGTGTGTGTGTGTGTGTGTGTGTGTGTGTGTCTGTTTGTGTGTTCCCTAACTCCTCCCTAACCACCCAAAGAATTAAGGTGAATGAGGTATCGTTCGAAAGCTTATACCTCAGGGAAAGTCGTAAAAGGGTTGAAATTTGGAAACAACTTACATGGACATCTTTATACTGGACAACGTGTTTTCACCAGAGGGGGTTTTCACCCTATGGATTTTGGAACTAAAAAAAATTTTTGACTCAGAATTGGCTCAAACTTATTGGAAAGAGTAATTAGGTAATGTAAAGCCAGAATATCATGATTTTTTTAAAAATTTAACATGGACATTTTTATACTGGACAATGTTTTTTTTTCATTAAAAAGGGAATTACCTTGCTCACCAACCACAAAAGGGATTGGGCTAAATGAGATATCATTGCAAAGCTTAAGGTCCGGAGAATGTCATAAGGAGGTTGAAATTTAAAAAAAAAATTACATGGACATCTTTAGCCTGGACAAAACATTTTCACAAAAAGAAAAAACCTATGGTTTTTGAAAAAGTGAACATTTTTTGTTTTTGAATTGGCTCAAACTCATTGATAAGTAATTATCCAATGTAAAGCCAAAATGTCATGGTTTTTGATAAGATTAACATGGACATCTTAATGCTGGACAACGTTTTTTCACTAAAAAGAGGAACGACCTTCCTCCCCAACCAGCAAAAGGATTGGGCTAAATGAGATATCATTGCAAAGCTTGCAGACAGGGGAATGTCGTAAAGGGATTAAATGAAATTAAAAAAAAATGCATGGACATTTTTTAGTTGGACAACACATTTTCACTAAAACAGGGCCCTATGAACTTTAAAAGTTGAAAAAAATTTAATCTTCAAATTGGCTCAAACTTATTGCTAATGTGAAGCCAGAATATCATGTTTTTGAAAAAATGAACATGGACATGGACCAAAAGGGAGGACCCTTCTCCTCAACCAAAAAACGAATTGGGTTAAATGAGGTATCATTGCAAAACTTACAGTCTGGAGAATGTCATAAATGGGTTAAAATTTTTAAAAAATAACATTGTCATCTTTATATTGGACAACATATTTTTACTAAAGATGCAAAAACCTTCCTCCCCAACCACAGGAAAAAATTAGAATAAATGAGATATTATGGGAAACCTTTTAGTTCAGGGAGCATCACAAGGTAGTTGAAATTAATAAACAATTAACACGGACATTTTTATGCTGGACAACATATTTTCACCAAAAGAGGGAAAGACCCTTTTCCTCAATTAAAATTAGAGAGGGTAACTGAGGTATCACTGTAAAGCTTACAGTCACGGCAATGGCATAAAAGGGTTGAATTTTGAAAAGAAAAATAGTAAATGAATATAAAAAATGCGAAAAAAATTTATTGTCAGCCGTATGGCTGACACGGGCTATTTGTTAAACAAATAGCTACTACTAGCTTT
Source organism: Microlaimidae sp. YZB2_3 (assembly GCA_030248175.1). NCBI lineage: Eukaryota > Metazoa > Nematoda > Chromadorea > Desmodorida > Microlaimidae > Microlaimidae sp. YZB2_3. Next base: position 14,035 of record JASAMX010005735.1, read on the forward strand.
TATTTAAACTAAATATTCATTATATTGTTAAAATATCATGTTTTTATATTTAAACCAAAAAATAATAAAACTTTACAGGGGAAAAAAATTCAACCAATTCTAACAATCGGCTAACTTAGCTGGTTCACATGGCGTTGGTTAACTGGCCCCAGACTGACGGGTGTCATCGTGATGGAGGCGTTTCATCGTGGCGGACGTGTGTCATTATGGACAGGTGTCACTCATGACGGGTGGATTCCATCGTGACAGACGGGTGTCATAATGACTGACGAGTGTCATGATAGATGTTTCATACCCCTGTTTCTAAAGACATTTAATCTTCCTGGCTGGTAGCCAAAAATTTAAAAATTCATTCCTATAGACTAGTTCGGAATAAGGGTTTTTTAGTGTTAGGAAAAGGGTACATAACTACTAGCGCCAATCATAGAGGGTAAATTGAGAAACAGCGAGCGACTAGTACATTTTACGGTTTAAAATATTTCAAATATTTATTGGTTTGAAATCTCGACCCCTTCTCTTCAAAATTTCTTAAATACTTTTCAAATATTGCAAAACCAAAAGCAGTTTTTGGGGATTTTTAGTTTTTGCCGCTTCATAGGTACGGCGCTGCTGGGGCGCTTGTTTTCCAGTTTTTTAATGTTTCAATTACAGAAAATGCTTAATTTAAAAGTTTGGAATGGACTTTTTAAAATTAATTTTTAAGTTTTGAATAGTATTACAAGCAAAACATTAAAAAAACTATGTATGTTTAAAATTAGTTTAAAAGCACTATTTTCATCTTTATTTTTACTAATTCGAAATCACTGTTCAGGAAAATACTATTTTAGTGGTGATTTCAAACTATTGTGACGTTTAATTAAAAAACAAAAATTTACTTAGCACAAACTGATATATTACAGCACTTCAACGTAGTGAAACATATCATCGTGTAGCAATTTTTATGAAGTATAGGTTTAAACTTAAGAAACTAAGAAAGCTAAGATTTTTTCAAATTTTATTTTTTTCTTTTTGTACCCTCTCTCGTACAGTAAAAGACGCTTATTTCGAACTAGTCTATAAAAATAGTATATATGTATTGCATAAATTAACAGCAACGACAAGAACATAAAAGTTATAGTTTTTAGGAGTCATGTTCTGTAACGTTCAGAAAAGGGCTTGACACGAAAAAAATTTCTGTTAAGAATTCGGAATCAAATCAATATATTTTCTTAATTTAGATCTTGGGTGTATCAATGAGCCGAGTCGTGGTCAAATAAGAGCCCGTCAGTCACGTTAGGTACCCCCTTAAAGTTGGCCATGTCAGATTATTTTGAAATTTCTTAGCACTACAAATCTTTTTTTTTCAATCATTTAATATTATGACGGTGTTACATCACTAGTTGACTTTAGCTGTGAATATATATACTTTAGCTGCAAAATTACCCAATTTTTTTTAAATTCTGTTATTTTTATAATTTTCAAAAGATTTTAAGATCAATTCACCAACTATTTCTTAAAATGCGTAAAAGTAAAATGTTCACTGCTTAAAAAAAGCAATTCAAACATAACTTAGCCCTAGGTATTAATAGTTTTGTGTAAAAATTTCGTTGAAAATAAATCGTTTTTTCAGATCTGCTATTCTAAGCAATTTTAATTTTTTTCAAAAAACGTCCTAAACGTCAGAAAAGATTCCTCCATTCCAGAAATTTTATTTTTGTCACAAAAATTTGAGGGAAACCACCGCTATAATGAAAAATTAAAGTTGCATTTATAACGGGCCCAGTTTTCCGTTTTTTTATTAATAGGGAAACGTGACATTTTTAAAATTTTAAATTTTTTACAATCAAGGGTTATTTTAGTAACAAAATTTTGCACCGGTTTCAACCTTAACACTCATTTTATATACTTACGAAATTCTAAGTAATAAATTTGACTTTTTTATTTATTCAAGACATTTTTGACGAAACTCTTAATTTTTCCAGAAATTATCAACATTCCCCCAGAAACATCATATTAAGAGCAACAAAACAAAAAAATTGCGTTCCGATCGTCGAGCTGTCATTTTTATAATTTCTAGCCACAGGTATTTTATTCATCTGAAAAATGGGCACTGCTCAAAATGTAGCAGTGTTTTTGCGCATATCCTAGCATGCTAACTTGAACGCACTGCATTTTGAAGCATACTGCACTTTTTTAGCAATCTTATGCGCATATATGCGCATATACTGCATATAAAATGACACAACCGCGGGAAACAAAAAAATAAACCCACTTAAAACCACTACTTAGTTTTTACACTATACACAATATACAAACTTTTAGTATAGACATACGAAAATGAAATCCAATACAATACACAAAAAATCTTTTTATGTATTGCATGGCATTTTATTTATGTGACAACTAAGTACTGGTTTTTTAGTGGGTTTATTTTTTTTGTTTCAAGCGGTTGTGCCATTTTATGTGCAGTATATGCGCATATATGTGCATAAAATTGCTTAAAAAGTGCATTGTGCTTCAAAATGCAGTGCGTTCGAGTTAGCATGCTAGGATATGCGCAAAAACACTCCTACATTTAGAGCAGTGCCCATTTACACGACACATGCCTCAATAAGAGCAGTTGTATTGCCATTTTGTGCGCACAACAATTAATGGCAGTGCTCAAAAAATGACACCAAATCGTTTCGCTTCTGAGACTGAGTGACATATTTTTCATTAATATTTTATATGTATTATATATTTTTGGTATTATGTAGAAAAATTTAATCTAGAAATTTTGCTTTCTTAAATTTTTATTTTTACTTGATAAAAAATTTACATGATTAATACATAATTAGAGCGATTGTTTAACACACAGCGGGAAATTTTCTACTCTTATGCATCCTTGGTTTGTATAAAAGGAAGAAACTAAATACAAATAACTAATACTTATTTTAAAAAACTAAATTTGAGTACAGTTTCGTGTCATTTTTACAATGACACCCTTTCGCCACAAAGACACCCGTCCTTTACGATGAGACCTGTCAGTCCACTAGTTCGGATAGCCACGTTTTCTAAACACCTTTGTTCCAAATGATTTGTATTATCCACCTTTGAGTAAATTTTAAAAAAAGTAGTTTACAAATCCTTGTATCGCTCAGAACAAATTATATACACTCATTACAGAATATCTAGAATAATTGCTCTGTAATGTCAACATATTGTAGCGTTATACTGAAAAATCTAAACTTAATAATTAAATTGTAGTATTAAATGAGTAGTTCGTTTCGAATAATAATACTCATATAAAAACTAAAATTAAGAAAATAACAAAATAAAGGTTGGTATGCAATAAACAATTAAATCCAGGATAAAAGAGCTAGTGTTAAAAAATCAGAAAAAATTGCAAACACAAGTGTTCATAAAAATATTCTGGTAAAAAAAAGCAAAGCAAAGATACTTGGAGTATCGCGGAAAGCGGAAAAAACAGCCTACAAAAAGGCCTACAATGTGCCAAAAGGAAGCACGGCCTACAAAACGACGTACAAGGTGCCAGAAGAACACACAGCCTACAAAACGGCCTACAAGGTGCCAGAAGGAAACACGGCCTACAAAACGGCTTACAAAGTTCCAGAAGGACAAACGGCCTACAAAACAGCCTACAAAGTTCCAGAAGGACAAACAGCCTACAAAACTGCCTACAAGGTGCCAGAAGGAAACACTGCCTACAAAACGGCCTACAAAGCACCATCTAAAATTACCGCTTACAATACAGCTTACAAAACGCCCGTGAGTAATTTAGCTATGTCCAAAGCAAATAACCCATATCAAACCGCGCACAAAGTAAAACCAGACGCAATGTACGAAAATATTACTTACCTTCAAGTTGATAAAACTGCTTCTGTATATCCAAACCCAAAGACTAGCACACAATACCGTTAATTAATTTAATTAATTTAGTGCATAAGCTTTTTTAATTCTGTTAAAACAAACTACAACTAATAAGTAAATATGTCTTGTTACAAATATGTGTTTATGGTATATAAATATATATATATATATATATATATATATATATATATATATATATATATATAAATATATATATATATATATATATCTTACTGGTTTTTTCTTACTATATATATCTTACTTACATCTTACTGGTTTTTGAAACCAGTACTTCCTACTATTGTTTTGATAAAAAAATAATCATTGCAAAATAAATCAAGATTTACTGTTTTTTTAGAATTCATTAATAAGTTTACTGTTTTGCTTAGAACCAGTAAAAATTAAATGGGATATCTATAAGTATTTTTAACACTTTAAGTGCGATTGACTAAACACCTACAAAACGGATGTTTTCATTGTTTTTCCCATTTTTAATTGAGATCCGTTCAAAAACAAAAAAAATGTTTCGTTTGTAAAACTAACTTTGAATCAATAAAATAGTTTGAAATTATTAGTGCATTCACAAATTGAACAAAAAAATTAATAATATAATTGCTAATTGCTCTGAAAATACAACACACTTTTATACAATATAATTGTGAAAATCTCGCATTTTACAAGAAGAAAAAATGGCCAAAAAAAACATCAATTTCGGCTTAGGTTTCTTTTAACTGAAAGATTTTTTTCTCGCAATAGGGAAAAACCGATTTTTAAATAAATTTTTAATTTAAGCAAAGCAAAAGCGTAAATTAAATTTTTAAAACTGAAATCGTAACATCGACAAGCACAGATGTGCAAGTGCATGCATGCATGCATGTGCACAGATTTTGACCTCCTAGTTTGAAGTGTTAAAAAAATTTCTGCTGGGGAGTTTTAGGTTTTTGCAACACGTTATTTTAAAAAATGTGTTGGATTTTTACATCAAGCAATTTTGAAGACAAACAGGGGTCAACATTTTGTTTTGTTTAATTTTTTCTGTAAGTGATTTTTATGGCTGTGATAATCTTTAAACGTCATGTCCAGCTATTTCTTTACGCGCTCGTTAAACGATAGCTTATTCTACAAAAATTTGATAAGTGTGTACTCACAGTATGCATTGTAGTCATTATTGATATTTATCAGTAATTATTTTGTTATTATTTGTCCTAATAATAACAATAAATCGTCGTTATCATTATTATTTATAAATCGTTGTTTTTTATATCCCAATTAGTACGGCTCTTTAACCTGCCTCTGGACGACTGGAGGCAGGTAGCATAAGGAAAAACAGCCTCGGAGGCAGCTAGGAGGAAAGGTGAAAGCAGGTAGGAGGCAGGGTTGAGGCAGGTAAAACTGCCTCTGAGGCAGATAGGAGACAGGTAGCCCTGCCTTCTATGTTAAAACATACACAGATTAGGTTAGGTTAGGAAGCAGGTTGGAGGTAGCAAAATTTCCGATGGAGGCTGGTAGGAGGGCAGGTAAAATTAATTTTTATAAAATGAAGCCCCCCCCCGTTTTTACCCAGATATGGCTGTTATAATAGGAGGCAAAAGAACCAAAACTAAAACAATATTGGAAAATTATTAAGCCAAATTTATTAAATTACTGTACTTCAGTCCTAATATTGTAAAATATGATGATTTTGTAAATGGTTTCCCAGTTCAAAGCGTTTACTGTAATGTAAAATATACGTTACTGGCTTTGCGGGAAGTTTTCTAATGGTTGAAAATTTTCGATGATTTTACTACATTTTCATCTTTCGTGTATTATCAAAATCAGTAAGATGTCTGATATATATATATAAAACCATATATCAGGCGCGTATATAGGATTCTGCCGAGGGGGGGCGGTCTGCCAATGTCTCGGGGGATGTTAGGGCACGAAGCGCCGTAACTGCGTCGCGTAGCAGCGCAAAGCCGACGCGAAGCGTCGGCCGGAGGGTTTGGATGGTGTCCCCCCAGCCGCCGGAGGCAAAATTTTTTTAACTATACACTAAAAACTTGCTTAAAAATTGTCTCCAGCGATTTTTATAAACATATCGTAGGTAAACCGCTCATCTTTTAATTTAACATGTAAGT
>JASAMX010005738.1:0-13294 GCA_030248175.1 Microlaimidae sp. YZB2_3
AAACACTATATAAACATACCTGCGCTGCAGGCATTGTAGGTTTTTACAGAAACACAACAAAATTTTTTACAATCAAATAAATGCAAAAACAGAAAGTAAGGACATTTGATTACTAAGGAAATCTTGTGAGTATTTATACATTTTAAGAACAAAAAAGATGTACAAGGTCATAGTTAGATAACACAAAAACCCCAGTTTTACAACCACCTATTATGTATATTTCCTTATTTGACACTATGCTTTTCAAGGGTTATATAGAGAACCCTACAGAGTTGGTCAGAACACGTTAAGTTTGCCTTTTGTGCTAAGTTCACAAAACACACCTGTGCTGAGTTTACTAAGCCCAATTTCCACACCTGTTTTGTATTTATCCTTCCACACCCTGTATTTCGACACCTGTATTTATCTTTTACACCTTAATTTATTTATGAATATACTGTACTGAGTAATATTTTTAAAAATATTTTTATTTTTGTCGTATAATAATAAGCAAAAAGTATGATAGTACTACATTATTTTTTGAAAAAATTTTTAAAAATTTTTTTTGATTGATATTATTTTGATATACTTGTGTTAAGATTGGTTAGTGCACACTTTATATAAAGTAAGATTTGCGATATTTGATAAACATTTTTTGTAAAAAGTAAAAACAAAAGGTTTAACGTTTGGGAGAACAATAGGGAGCTTAGCAAACTTTATTTTAAAAAATATGTGCTTGTAGAGTGAACCGGCGCCAGAAGGTTTCTGTTTTTTTTTTACTTATTTCAATCGATAAATAAATAAATAATAAGGCCCTAATTAATTAAAAAATTGTTTCCTATGAAATTTTAACGATTTAGCGTTTTATTACTCAACCTCTACTAGAATTGTATTTGATAGATAATTAATCCAAGGAAGAATATAAGAATTATAATTATAGGCAAACAAAATCTACTTGACCTCGATCATTTCAGTATTGAATCGACTATATAACATTAAAACCATTCAAAATTAAAACGAAAGCGGTTTAATAATAAAGATCAAAACCCATATTTTAATAGTTATTTATCAAATTACTTAATTTGGAGCCGAAATAAAATTTTTATAAGGACTAAAAATGGTTAATTTTTTTGTATATTTTGTAAAAAGGTGGAATTAAAAAATAATTCTGCGTTCTGATTTGTTTTTTAAATGCCATAACCGCACAATTTTATTTGGTCCACTCATCTCTGATTTTTGCGGTCATTCAGATATAATTCGACCATAGTAAGATGTTATTTTTATTAATATTATTAAGAACTTTGAAATTACTTATGATAGCAATAAAACATATGAATTTTAAAATTTACCAGCGATTTTTAATAATGGTTTATCTGATGCTACAAATACAAATCATAGCGCTGTGGTGCCAATTAAAAAATTATAATATTAAAACGTAACAAAAACATAATTATTACTTATAGTTGGTGTCGTTATTTTATTTCGAATACGTCTAAATTGTACAAGGAACAGAACAAAAACCGCTACTAAGGCCCCGACTAAAAGACCAACGAGAAAACCGACAGCGAAAATCCAAGGTTTTTGCTCTTTTACGATTTTCGCCACTACTTCATCCATCCCTTGCAAATGAAAGACTCCTATTGAAAAAAAAAATTAATATACAAAAACAATTATGCAAATACAACAGAAATTAAAAAAAACACATAAATCTTTAATTTTTTGCAAACTTTTTTCATACATTAATAATAACATTATATAAAATAGTTATTAGTTTATAAATTGACTTTGGGCTAACAACACTTCACAAAAAATCATTATTGTGTTAAAATGGAAATAATTTTATAACCACAAGAAAATATGCAAAGGTAACCATAATAATCTATTAAAACTTTAAATCACAAATAGCCTTTCACGCACGCACGCACACACGCTCGCATGCACTCACGCACGCACACACGCATGCACGCACGCACGCACACACGCACACACACTCGCACGCACGCACGCACGCATGCACGTACGCATGTACAAACGTATAGTTAGCTAGTAAAATTAAAAACACAAAAGTATAAAAAACAAAACATAATTTAAATATGTTTTATAAAATAATCAGAATATGAAAACCTTAAACTAGAGCCTATTTATCTCGTACCTTATTTAGAGCTTACAGTTATTGTTTTTGATCATTACATGTTTGTTCTATTTTTATATTACATAATAACTAATATATTTCTTAAATTTAGGTTTTAAGATGTTATATAATTAATCGTCACATTGGTGCCTGACCTGAAGAAAATAAGCTACACTACTGTATTGCTCCAACTCTCATCTGAGTTGACTGACAACCCCTGCATTTGGAAAAAGTGGCCAAGACAGAGATTGGATTTGCTGCGGCATAATACATTTTTGTTCTATTTTTATGTTAAATGATTACTAATATACTCTCTCAGACACCTTACTGGTTTTTGAAACCAATATTTCATACTATTGTTTTGGTCAAAAAAGTAATCAATGCTAAATAAATCACTATTTACTGGTTTTTCTTCAAACCAATATCAACTTTACTACAGTTATGAAATCTATTATTAAGTTTACTACATTTGCTTAAGACCAGTAAATACTAAATGGCATATCCGTAATTAGTTATAATATTTAAGTATTTACTAATAAACACCTACAAAACGCATACTTTTCATTGTTGTTCCCATTTTTCATTGAGATCGGTTGAAAAAACAAAAAAAATGAGAATTTGTTTTGGTTGTAAAACTACTTTGAATCAAAATAGTTTAAAAACATTATTGCATTCACAAAATCAACCGAAAAAAACAATAATATATTTTAATGTATGATTTTTTAAAAAAATATTGATGAAAACCAACTTTTGTTTGGCATATTGAAAAATTTTACATTCTACAAACAGAAAAAAATGGCTAAGAAGAACGAACCTCCCGAAAACTCGAAAAATTTTGATTTAAGATCGGTTTAAATGAAAGAATAATTATTATTTTTCCCCAAATAAAGAAAAAAGAATTTTTTTTCAAAAAATTTTTAATTGAAGGAAAAGGAAAGCGCAAATTATATCTTTAAAACTGAACTGGAAGCATCGAAAAACATGTGCACAGGCTTTAACTCCCTGGTTCGAATTATTTTAAAAGCTTCTGCTGGGGAGTTTGAGTTTTTGCAACACGTTATTGTAAAAGGCGTGGTTTTGGATGGAATTTTTATGACAAACAGAGGTAATCATTTTGTTTTTATTTTATTATTTTATTTTATTTCCTTCTACAGTGTATTTGATAACTGTTTTTAAATATCTTGTCCTGCTGTTTCTTTAAGCGCTCTTTAAACGAGAGCTTATTCTACAAAAGCTTAATTTACTGTATACTCACATTATGCATTGTAATCAGTATTAATATTTATTGTTTGTAAATTTTCGTTTTTCATATTGCTGTTATATACTGGAGGTAAAAGGACCAAAACTATAACACTAGCAACTAATTCAAAAAAGAATAAGCTAAGTTATTAAATTACTGTTCTTCGGTCTTAATTTCGTGAAAAATAAATATTCTGTGAATGGTTTCCCAGTTTGTGTCGTTTACTGAAATCTAGTATATACGCTACTGGTTTAGCGGTAAGTTTTCTAATGGTTGAAAATTTTGGATGGTTTTACTACATTTCTATTATTTGTGTATTTCCAAAACCAGTAAAATGACTGAGAGAGTAGTTGTTTAAAATAAAGACTTACTTATTTTGTTAAAATCAATCACCAAAATGGGGTCTGAATAAAATTTGGTACACTACTGCATTGCTGCAACACTAAAATGAGTTAACAGCCCCTACATTGCTTACGAAATGTGGCTGTGACAAAGATTGTAGTTACTGCGGTTTGCTTGTTGTTTTATGTTTGTTTTATTTTAAGGATACATAATTAAATTACTAATATATAATTTTGTTTAAGTTTTACATATTTTATATGTTTAATTAGCATATTAATGCCTGAATAAATTTAGTCGCTCCAGTGAATTGCTGCAACACTCACCTGAGTTAACAGCTCCTGGATCGTTTGTAACAAATGGTTGTGACAGAGATTGTAGTTGCTGCGTCAACTGTGGGCACTCAATTATCTGTTGCACAGGGCAGCCGTTACCAGCCGGTATTTCATTTGTAGGATTTGATGTATCTGAGTTGGGTTGATTGAGAATCGGCTCTAGAAGTTTTAATTAGAACTTTAAAAAACCACGTCAGAACTTTAAGGACTAAGAAATGTCATATAATTTTTCTAATTGACGGCTATAGACTAGTTTTGAATAAGCGTTTTTTACTGTACAAAAGAGGGTACAAGAAGAAAATAATAAAATTTGAAAAAAAATGTAATCTTCTTAGTTTCTTTAATTTAAACCTATACTTTTTAATCTATACTAATTAAAATTGCTACATGATAATATGTTTCATCATGTTAAAGAGCTATAATTTACCAGTTTGTGATAATTAAATTTTGGTTAAACACCACAATAGTACAAATCATCACTACAATAGTATTTTCATGAGCAATGATGTCAAATTAGCAAAAATAAAATTAAAATTTGTGCTTTGAAACTAATTTTAAACTACATAGGTTTTTTAATGTTTTGATTGTAAAACTATTTAAAATTTAAAAATTAATTTTAAAAAGTCCATTCCAAACTTAGAAAACTGAAAAAATAGAAGCATTTTCTTTAATTGAAACATTAAAAATGTGGGAACCAAGCGTGCCAACAGCGCCATACCTACAAAGCGGCAAAAAACTAAAAATCCCCAAAAATGGTTTTGCTTTTGTGATGTTAACAAGTATTTAAGTTTTGAAGGGAAAGAGTCGAGATTTTGAGCTAATAAGTATTTGAAACTGTAAAATGTACCAGTCTCTCGTTGTTTCTTGATTTTCCCCCCACATAGGATTGGCGCTAGTTGTCATTGTATATTCTTCCTAAACTAAAAAACCCTTATTCAGAACCCGTCTATATGTTTTGCTCTATGGGAATGGTTGTGGAAAGAACAGCGGCACTCAATACCGTCAGGAGCGAGAGTTCTTTTATTACTATAAAACTACTTTCGTTTAAATTAAGAAATCTCGACCAGCGTGACTCAAGCTAATCAGTCTATTATACATGACAAAATTTAGAATGAGTTTAAGCTAAGGCGAATGTAAATAACCGTATTTCTAAACTGAAAAATAACAAAAAATAGATTTTAACTCCATATTTTTATTCTTTTTGTTTGTTTACTCAAAACCAAATTTTTTCTGCAGTTTTAATTACGCCTACACTCATAAGAACATGATTTATTAGATAAATCTAATTTACAAAATGCATTCATACAATTTTTGAAAAATTTTTATAGCGGCTTTTTGATCTGGTTTTATGTTTTAATATTACAATTGTAACAAACCACAAAATTATTCATAAAAATTTGATATTTATGATTTATTGTAGAAATTAATTCATACAGAATGTGTCTAGCAACGTCATCACATCACGCGAATAATATCCAAATATTTCAGAAACTTGCAAATTATAAAAACATATGTCAGAATTTTCTTACAAAAATTATTAAAATTTTTCAGATGAGATCTATTAAAGCATTTTGTTTGCCAACTAAAAACTTTTTCAGTTTTTTATTAAATTGTTGAAGCTACAGTTGTTTGTTTATTTTTCGTTTTCAAACATTCCATGCACCTAATGAAAATTGTAAAACAAAAAAACAGCATGAATTTATGCCAAGTGAGTTTTACTGAGAGTAAAATATGAACAACTATTTAAGATTAAGCACCAAAAACTGATATTTCTTGTTACTAACATGGACTCTTCGTGATTTTTAGTGATGGGTAGTTCCGGTTCTGGGTTCCAGATGTTCTGGTCTAAATTTGGAATTCCGGTTCCAATTCTGGTTCGGAATTTTCGCAAAATCTCAATTCCAGTTGTGTTTCCGGTTCTAGTGTTCCAGAAGTTTTTCAAGTTTTATAGACAGTTCCAGTTTCCGGTTGGTTCCGAATGTTCCAGGCAAAATTTAAAATTCCAGTTCCAGTTCCTGTTCTAGATATTTGGAAAAACTCAATTCGGGTTCTAGTTCCACTGTTCCGGGGGTTCTGCAGTTCCGCCCATCACTAGCGATTTTTCATACTGAAAGACGCGTCTTATCTTGGTAAGGATGGGGTGCCTCAATTAATAAAAACGGTTTTACCCGCCTCTTATCCACCTCCATTGGGAAATTTGCTGTCTCTACCTGCCTCTATTCTAAACACTATGGTCCAAACTGGTTTTTTAATTGGAAATTGTTTAGTGTTAGAAGGTCTCAAAAAGTCAGCCAATAAGAATTCAAAATTTGAATTCATAAAAGCCAAAGACATCTTTTTCATGGACGGCGATTCTTTGCACTGATCGGCTGCACTCGTTGAGCGTTGTTCTGTGAAAGTGACGTGAACAATTGTCACTTCCTGCAATCGCAAAATTCACCCTTTCCTCGCACGGAAAAAAGGGAGAGCGCTCCGGAAAAAGCAGACGCTCTTCGCTTGTTAGGTACAAACATGATCTTAATTATATAATTTATTATTATCATTATTAATTATATAACTTTTTTATTTTATTATAAAAAAATAAAATGACTAATAACATCATGTTGGGAAAAAATGCTTACGGCAACAAAGTGTACAAAATATTTGTAATTTATCCAATTATTTACTTTACATGTGCTTTGGAATGCAGCCAATAATGCTCCAGTAATCCAGCCAATTCTATCGTAACTATATACAGTTGTGATGTTTCTACCCTCAAACATGCTCCAGAGCTCCGGTTTGAAATATTTTTAATTAAGTTTGAAATATTGTTAGTTGTTCTTAAGTTTTGAAATGAAAATCACTTATTTTTACATAATTACATCCAAAAAAATTTACATTCTGCTATTCCACCTCAGAATTTTTTTAATTTTAAAATGTCAAATAGTATATTGTGATCACGTCATATATGTTTTGCTCCGTGGGATAGGTTGTCAGAGGAGCGGCGGCAAAACAGGACTTTAAAACGAAGGTGCAAATATGGCTTAAAGAATGCGGAGCGGGCCGGTTATTAGAAAGGCCCAAGAGGCAAGTCGCCAGAGGCAAAAGTCTGCATTTATGTCTAATAACACGCCACACGCCACATAACCGGATTACAGAACTATTATCATGCTATGTCTGTATGTGTATGTGGTGAATATACACCATTAAAACAGAGTGTTTATTCTAGTAGACGATTCTAAAAACATACTGTTATTTTAACATACTCTGGTACCCTAGTTAATGCAGGAGTTGAACATGTTTTAATATTTTATATACGTGTTGGATGTTTCCTCTCAGTTTTGCCCCTAGTTTGCCCCCAGTTTTGTCCCCAGTTTTAAAATTGATAAAACACCTTTTAAAATTATTTATTTCTTTAAATTTGTGTACCAAAAAACTACAAAAACTATTTGTAGTATTTTCTTTTATTTTTTAATACTAATTAAATGATTTTTAAAAAGGATATTTTTCTTGCGTAAAATATGAATTATTGCCTTTCAAAGTGACGGTAAAAGATCTTTATTTGTACACCCGGTGCTCACTGGAACTCCTGTTGTATAAATATTTATAAAGCCTGAAAAAAAGAAAAGAAGGGCCAAAACGGCTAACGCTGTTTCACTCAACAAAATTTCACTCAATTTCACTGGATTTGTACACAAATTTAGCATGGACAGTACGCGATAATTTATGGGTTTTCATTCAGTGTATTATTAACAAAACTCGGCAAAGGTGGAGTTTTTCAGCGCCCTGATTTCAAGTATGAACTCCATTTTTTGATTTGACCTTCCAAAAACTCTAAATGGGGGCGTACCCCAATCCTTTTTTTTTTGGGGGGGGGAAATATTCCAGAAAATCAACTTAAAAACTGCCCAATCAACTTAAAAACTTTCCAAAATGATTTTTCTTGATGTCGGAGCCCAAATTACAACCATAATTTTTTTTTGATTTTACATTTGAGAACTTCAAAAGGGGAGTCTACGCTATTTGGTGGGCGGAGCATCGCGCTCTCACAATAGACCTCATTTTACGCCAACCACCCCAAACATAGAGATTTTCTGGGATGTTGATTTTAAATATTAACTTCTGTTGTTGCTTTTACATTTGAGATCCTAAAAGGGGGTTTACTTTATTGGGGAAGGGGGAGCACCGCGCTCCAATAATAGCCGCCATTTTACATCTAACCACCCCAAGCCAAAAATAACATTGAACGGTTTTGTGGGGTGCTGATTGTGAATATAGACTCCTTTTGTTGATTTTAAATTACAGAATTTCTAAAGGGGGTCTATTCTATTGGGGGTGGTTGGGCAGAACCACGCTAACACAATAGTCCCCATTTTACTCCCGTCCACCCCCAGCATGGGGAACTTCTGGGGTGCTGATTTTAAATATTAATTTCTGTTGTTGTTTTTACATTTGAGAACCTTAAAATGGGAGGTTTCTCTATTGGGGGGGGGGAGCATTACACTCTGACAATAACCCCATCCATATAAATCCCATCCACCTGAAACATAGCAATTTTCTGGGGTGCTGATTTGAAATATTAACTTCTGATGTTGCTTTTAAATTTGAGAACCTCAAAACAGGGGGCTACTCTATTTGGGAGGGAGAACCGCGCTCTCACAATAGCCCTATTTAAATCCCAACCACTCCAAAAATATCATTGATGGGTTTTCTGGGGTGCTGATATTAAACGTAATATTAGTTGGTTGAGTTTACATTTGAGAACTTCCAAAGGGGGTCTATTCTATTGGAAGGGGCAGCACCACACTCTCACAATATCAACTATGTTACTCCCATCCACCCCAAACATAAGGGTTTTCTGGGGTGCTGATTTTAACTACTCACTTCTGTTGTTGCTTTTATATTTAAGAACCTCAAAACGGGGGAAGGTTTACCTTATTGGGGGGGGGGGGGCACTGCCCTCTCAGAATAGCCCCATTTTAATACCATCCACCCCTAAACATAGGGATTCTTTCAGGTGATGATTTTAATATTAACTTCTGTTGTTGCTTTTATATTTGAGAACCTTAAAACGGGGGAGGGTTTAGCTATACTTTGGGGTAGCATCGCGCTCTCACAATAGCCCCAATTTAATCCCAACCAGCCCAAAAATATCATTGATGGGTTTTCTGAGGTGCTGATTTTAAATATAATATATAAATTTTATTTTAAATATAATATATAATACATAAACTTTGTTTGTTTATTTTATAATTGAGAACTTCAAAAGGGTTATACCTGTTTTTTTGTGGGGGGGGGGCACCGCACTCTCACAATAGCTCTTATTTTACCTTTAACAACCAAAAACTTAGGATTGTAGGGTTTTTGTGAGTCCTAATTTTAAATATAACTTTATTGAGAGTTTGGTGACCCCCACCCCCCCCCACAAAAAAAAAACAGGTAGACAGACCCCTTTTGAGGTTCTCAATTGTAAAATCAACAAACAAAGTTTATGTTTAAAATCAGCACCCCAGAAAACTTATCAATGATAATTTTGGGGTGGTTGGGATTAAAATGGGGCTATTGTGAGAGCGCGGTGCTCCCCCTAAATATGATAAACCCCCGGTTTTAAAGTTCTTAAATGTAAACGCAAAAACAGAAGTTAATATTAAAATCACCACCCCAGAAAATCCCTATGTTTGGTGTGGTTGGGATTAAAAATGGGCTATTCTGAGAGCGCGGTGCCCATCCCCCCCAATTAGGGTGAACCTCCCCCCATTTTGAAGTTCTCAAATGTAAAAGCAATAACAGATGTTAGTACTTAAAAAATCAGCACCCCAGAAAACCCCTATGTTTGAGGTGGATGGGAGTAAATTTGGGGCTATTGTATGAGTGTGGTGCTGCCCCCCCCTAACAGAGTAGACCCCCTTTGGAGGTTCTCAAATGTAATATTAACAAACAAAGTGTATATTTAAAATCAGCACCCAAAAAAAACCCATCACTGATATTTTTGGGGTGCTTGGGATTAAAATGGGGCTATTGTGAGATCATGGTGCGCCCCCTAAATATGGTAACCCCCTCCCTGTTTTAAGGTTCTCAAATGTAAAAGCAACAACAGAAGTTAATATTAAAATCAGCACCATAGAAAATCCCTATGTTTGGGTGGTTGGGATTAAAATGGGGCTATTGTAAGGGCGCAGTGCTCCCCCCAAATATGGTAACCCCCTCCCTGTTTTAAGGTTCTCAAATGTAAAAGCAACAACAGAAGTTAATATTAAAATTGGCACCCCAGAAAATCCCTATGTTTGGGTGGTTGGGATTACGTGTGATTACATGTTTGGGTGGTTGGGATTACATGTTATTGCGTGGCGCCACCCCCCCCCCCCCCCCCCCCAAATAGGTAAACCCCCCCCCCCCCCTTTGGGTTTGAGGTTCTCAAATGTAAAAGCAACAACAGAAGTTAATACTTAAAATCAATCAGAACCCCAGAAAACCCCTAAGTTTAGTCTGGATGGGAGTAAAATGGAGGCTACTGTGACAGTGTATTGCTACACCCCCCAATAGAGTAGACCTTCTTTGGAGGTTCTTAAATTTAAATTCAACATTTATGTATGTCATGTAGTGTTCTGTGTTAACTTTTCCCCCATTGCGTGATGTGCAAAATTCAATCAATGATTCAGAATAAGAAATAGTCATTTCCTTCTCTCTTGTATAGCATAGGATTGCATACACACATGCAGAAACTCGTCTAGGGAACGTAAGTGGAAATAACCCCGTTTGCATACTTTAATAACTTCGTTTCAGTTGAATAGATTTACAATTTTTGTTGCTAATTATACTATTCAGGCCATGAAATTTTTGTACTATTTACTTGAGTTCCTATATTTGTAAATAAAAAATTAGGGGCAAAACTGGCGGCAAAACTATGGGGAAACATCCAAGACCCTTTTTTAAAAAATTAACAGAACAAAAAACACCGATTTTTGCTGAAAATTACTATGAATATTGGCATTTAGAAAATAATCCCCCAAAGAGCAAATATAAGGCCTATGATATGTAACATTCTATTTGATTAAACTTAAAATCAAATAAACATGAACATGTATATAAATCCACTTTTTTGGGGCTTTTTTAGAATATATATTGTTTTGTAGAATGTTGTGGACCTAAAAATTAAATTATACAAAAATTACATTTTTTTAAAGGAGGAATGAAGGTACATTTTACATTTTAAAAAATTTCTATTGAGCTTTTAATCAATTTTAAATTTTTTTTTCAAATTTTTAAAAGCTAAGTGATTCCAAATGATTCTAGGAAATTTGAACGCCAGCACTTGATCGCCGATTATTTGACCGCCAGCATTAGAACGAGGTTTACTTGAACGCAGAACATTTGACGGCCCAGCAGTAGACCGCTACAGTAGGCGTTGCTTTAAAAAGACGTTAAAACTCCCCACCAAGGTAGTATAAACTCCCCTCAAGAATAAAAAAAACTCAACAGAATATAAAAACATGTTTTTAATAAAATATTTAAACAAAGCAATGTTGTTTTGGCAATAAATAAACCATAAGTCAAAAATCTAAATTTTTCAAGAAAAAATTTAGAGAATGGCTGATTTTTAAATGATTTAAACCTGATGCTCCTGAACCTGAGCAAAATCAAAAAATCAAACTAAATCATGATGATAAATTTATATTTTATGCTTTGATTTTTTAATATAATCGTTTTTTCCTGAGCCTAAGCAAAACTTAAAAACTAAACAGAAAAATTAATGCTTCTTTTTGTCATGAGCAAAATTTTTCAACGACTAAATAAGATAATGGACACGCCTTGACGTTATTACACAATAGTTTTGAGGAGTTTATATTGTCATTGTGCTGTGTTGATATAATTCCCTGAAGCCTAGGTGGCTTAAACAGAAATTTGCATAAAATTTATAGGCAATCCTGTGGCGGTCTAATGCTGGCGGTCAAATGCTCAGCGTTCAAGTACTGGTGTTCAAATTTCCGGACACCTTCCAAATATATTTTTATTTTTTTCTTATTAAATAAAAGTCAATTGTCATACAATACGGCATAAACTGTTGATAAATACAACATGAAATGTGAAAACTAAATGATGAAACAATATTAAAATTTCATTATAAAAAGAAAACAAAACGGCGGAATTGATTCTTTTATTAAAAATTTACAATCATTAAAATTGGTAAAATCCCCTGAAAATTGCTTCAAATTTTGACAAAGTCCCCCAAGTTTTTCCCCCAACTCCCAACTGGCAATTTTGTCCCTCAACTGGCAAAAAAAATCCTCAAAAACTAGTGGAAAACTCAAAAACTGACATGGCAACCCTGGTACTGAGACCTTCTCATATCGAAGTCCATGGTCAACTGGTTCTAAAAGAAATTGTCCATGCTAAAAGTGTTCCATGAGTCTGTAAGGGCGGGATGTCTAAACGGTGTAAATATTTAGCTCCACGACAATCTATTTCACAGGGCAAAACGTGATCACGTGATAATAAAAACCATTTTTAAAATGCCAGGATGAATATGCCAGCTTCCACTCTACATCCTACCTGCCTCCTAACCTGTATATGCTTCAACATAGGAGGCAGCATCACCTGTCTCATACCTGCCTCCAAGGCAGTTTTAATTGCCTTCACCCTGCCTCCTCCCTGCCTCCTCCCTGCCTCCACCCTGCCTCCACCCTGCCTCCACCCTGCCTCCACCCTGCCTCCACCCTGCCTCCCAGCTACTTCCGAGGCAGTTTTACCTGCCTCCACTCTTCCAGAGACAGGCTTATATGTCGTCCTTACCAGGTTATACGCAATATTAATTGCAATTATAAATTCTTAAGTCCGACGTCCCAATGTTGCAGATTCTGTGCCTTTAAGTTGGGCTTCTACTTCGTCCAATGTGTCCAATGAACAAAAACCAAAAGTTCAATTTTATGCAATCAAAGAACATTTGTTTTCTAATTTAAAAAAAAATATAATAAACAAAAATATTTTGAAAACTGTAATTTTATCAGGTTGAAATATCAAAAGTACAGGAGAAATCCAAAAAAAATACTTTATTATAACATAAAATTGATGTTTTTGTTTTCATTCTTTGAACATTTTGGATGAAGAATGAACCAGGCTGTATACGCAAAGCACCCAGTTGCAATAAGCACCCACCCACCCAATTGCAATAAGCCTCAGATAGTCTTTTAAAAAAACAGCGTTAAAATTATAGATTTTGCACAATTTAGCAGGTTTTCCAAGTCTTATGCAGAAAAATCTGTTAAAAAGGTTTATGGATGGAAATAGAAATTA
>JASAMX010005740.1:0-21129 GCA_030248175.1 Microlaimidae sp. YZB2_3
AATCATGAAAATCTTTCCGTTCATTGTAAATCAATTTTTCCCCAGGCACTCACTGAAAGTCATAAAGCTGTGGAAATCTTTAACAACCAACAGCTTCCGTTTAAATGGGAGGGTTTTCACGATCGTAGTTATGATACTCAAATGTTCTAATTAGTGTCTTGCTTCTGAAGAAGTAGCTCAATTGAAATATTGTATTATGGTTTTTTATTAGAGCAACCTCAGTATAATGGTTCTTATTGGTTCTTATAAGTGCCTAATTGGCTCTTATAAGTGCCTAATTAGGCCGAATTGCTAGTGTTGTCTAATTAATGCCGTCTAATTAGTGCCGTCTAAAAACAGTCACTTTATAAATTAAGAGTTTTGTAAAAATTAATAAATAAACATTTTTAGTCCTATTATATTCACAAAATTCTCGATTATTTTCGGCTAAAATCCAAATAGTGCCGATTTGTTACAAAATTTATAACAGAGCAGTTTCTTTTTGGAAAATAAATTTATTTTTCAGAGGGCCTTAATTAGGGTCCGGCTTTATACGAGCATATCATGCCCTAAAAAAGGCTATACTTTCAGAAAAAAGCCTCTAATTAGAACATCTGACTTCCTAATTAGAACAATAGGGTCGTCCTAATTAAGGCGAATTCTAATTAGGAAAGTAAATGTGTCTTAGCAATATATGACGCAACATATTTGTATTTATGTAAGTAAAAAATCATCATTGTGAGCAGCGCACATGCTCAACACTTGAATTAGACAATAAACAGCCTGAATGCTTCGCTTCTTGCAAATGGTCAATTTATGTGGTCTCTTTTTAGGTCGGCTGATCGGTCCGTGCGGCTCTGCGCAACCAAACTCTCTTCTGTACGTGGACCTACCCGGGTACTTCGACTACCGCGGTATTCTCAAGTCCACCTCTGCGGCCCAGATGCTTTTGGGCTACGTCCAGATATTCGAGGAGAATCAACTGGCGCTCTATCGCAAAGAGGACGAGACCGGCCAGCGCTGGGGCTACACCGCCCTCCTGGATATGGATGGATTTAACTTTGATGCGGAATTTTTCAAGGACTTGGGTGAGTCAATGTTTAGGGCCAGGATTTACGTCAGTGGATTTAGACTTTAGGTTTAGTGTTTAGGGTCAAGATTTAGCGTTAGTGGATTTAGGGTTTAGGTTTAGTGTTTAGGGTCACGATTTAGCGTCAGTGAATTTAGGGTTTAGGTTTAGTGTTTAGGGTCAGGGTTTATGGTCAGTGGATTAAAAGCTAGATACTGGAGCCAGAAATGGGGAACATGGAGCTGTTGCGTAAAAGTAAATTTCTGGAAGGGAAAGAGTAGTCAGTTATTTTTATAAATATCTGGCATCAAATGCTCAAATCCTATTGAGCCACTTTCAAATTTTCCAGGAGAACCAACTGGCGCTCTATAACAAGAAGGATGAGAACGGCTTACGTTGGGGCTACACCGCCCTCCTGGATATCGACGGATTTAATTTTGTTGTGAAATTCTTAAGGACTTCGGTAGGTTGATTTAAAGTTAGTGTATTAAAAGCTAGATACTAGAGCCGGAAAATTTCTGGAAGGGGATAGAGTATTCAGTAGATTTAACTTCCTCATGTACGTAGAGCTTCCCGAGTATTTTGACTACCGCCTCCGCCGCCCAGATGCTCCTGGGGTACGTCCAGATCTTTAAGAAGATTTACACCACCCTTCAGGACATGGACCGATTCAACTTCAACAGGGAGTTCTTCAAGGATTCGGGTGTTCATTTCTTGGCTTTACTATGGCAGAATAAGCCACAGTTTGTATAAAATATATGCAATTGTGACTTATTTTAAATTTCAAACAGAATGAGTGACATGTATTTTATAATGACTGTGGCTCATTTTGCTGTAGTGACGAAGACGATTTAGGGTCACCGGATTCAGAGCTGAATCCTAAAATCGAAAATGGGAGACTGGGAGCTTTTTTGTAGGAATAATTTTCTGGAACGAAAATAAAATAACCAGTAATCTTTATAAATATCTGGCGTAAAAAGCAGGTGGAAAAATATTCATTTATAATTTGTTTAATATTATTTTTCTATATGCTCGCCGCTTGTTTATTTTTGTTGACGCGTGATATAATTAAACCCCACATCATTAAAGTAGATCCATCATCCAACTCGCATTTATGGTGGCGAGCGGTTTTATAGTACATAATTATCGCGCTCGATCCAGATATATTTACACGTTTAAAATAGCAGCGTTTTAACTACAATTCGTTTATAAATACCTCGTAGTTAAACCATTTTTTTTTTAACATTATGATTACAATAAATCCGAACTTGACCATAATTATATAGTAAATATCGTGTAAATTTGAAATAGTATGCATGAATTATGTGTCCAACCAAGTTGTGTATGTATGGACAGGTCAGACTGGAAAATTAAGAGCACATTTATAAAACCTTATGATAATGGAGTAAGTAGCATTAAGTACGAAACAATAAAAATTAAAAGAACAAGCAAAAATATAAGTGCCCTTGAGAGATCGCTATGTATGTCTCTTAGTTGTTTGTAGACAGTTTCTATAAATTACATAAAACACCAAATTTAGCGATTTGGAATCCACTCGTACATAATAAAACAAAATTTACTGATTTTTAAACAAAAGGATATTGTATTTGTTTAGGTGCTATAAAAGCTTGGACTCACTTTGTGCAAGACAACTATCCGGAAATTATGATAAGATGTGTCCTAATCAACTGTTCGTCATTCGTATGTTTACTGTGGAAAATTGCAAAGCAAATCCTACCACTGAAAACGCAACAAAAAATCGCCATACTGGGACAAACCTGGAACGAGGATATATTTGAGTAAGCAAATGAATTTTTTTTAAATAATACCATCACAATCAACAGACAACACTCATGACTAAAATTCGTTTTATTACTACCGTATATGATAATACGTCACAGCGACTACCAATAACTCTAAAACACGCTTAAAACCAAGCTATAGAACCAAGACACTTTCTGGATTTAAAAAACACATTGTATCGCATACAATGTGTTACGTTTACATGTGGTCATTTTGGTTCTTTTTCTTTTGTAATCACCGGAGGCGCAATTTGTGTTAAACCAGGCTCATGTTTCATCCAAAGTGTCCAAAAGACCAAATCCAAATGACAGTTTTTATACGTCGTGTATACTTCGTCCAAAGAACAGTCTAAAAACAAGAACATTCAAAAGACAGTCCAAAGGATAGTTGAAGGGACAGTCCAAACTCAAAGTTCAAGGGAAAAATGTGCAATTTTTAAAATAAATTTATAATCCACCGGGATATTTTAAACTTGTTTATGCTTCGTCCAAAGTGTCCAATGGTCTAAGCCCAAAGGACTATTTTGCACAGGCCAAAGTTGTCTTTTAGAAAATTCAAAAGTGTACTCAGAAAAAACCCCGAAATCGTCCAAAAGTCATTGTTTAGATTTTCCAAACGATAGCTTTAGTTTGTCCAGTCCAAAGGATTTGAAGAACTTTGGCTTTTACCAATGTCATGCGGACTTGTTTTTTGGACACTTTGCTCGAAGTATAAACAAATTTAAAAAATTTCTTTGGATTTAGTTTTTGAGACTTTTTACCTTTGAATTTTGTCCCTTTGACATTTTTGACGAAGTATGAACCAGGTTTTAACTGCAAGTTTTTTTTTGCCATAACAATTTCAGCAATAATTTTCAATGTTAATAATTGCAGATTACTCCTGTTTAAAAATTTTTTTAAAAGATAAACAAAAACGCTTTCTAAAATGCTAATGTTCAGGTTCGTGGACGCTGAGTGTTTGCCTCGCTGCTACGGCGGTCAAAAAGAAGACGGAGCTTTGTCGGCGGCCAAATTGGCGGAGAAACTCCCTCCGCGCCTCTACTGGGAGAACGGGTCCGGCAGCCCGGTCCTGCCCAGGGGCGCCTCGAAAACCTTGATTCTGTCCGCGGGTAAGTCGGACTTCGTGTTCGTTGAGTTCAACGCCAGTCACGCCCGAATAGACTTCGTCATTTCCGCCGATCGCGACTTCGGATTCGGCGTTTTTCGCTGCAGAAAAAACGAGGAAGGAAAAGTGGGCGAGACCACAGTTTTCCCGCATTTATCTCGCTATTCCGGCGCCAGTCCGGTGCCTATTTCGGAGTCCCTAGTGGCGCCCGCCCCCGGCTCGTACAAATTCTGGTTCAGCAACGAGATTTCCTGGTGGAACACGCTCACGATCAACTATTGCATAACCGTCTCCTGAACGCGTGCTGTACAATTAAAATAGTTAATCTTGTAAAAGCAACGAGAATAGTTATTTGGAACACGCTCAGGATAAACTATTAACTATTGCATAACCGTCTCCGGAAAACCGGGCAATTGAAATGTGTATAGTCTTGTCAGGACTTGTAAATGGGCGCGGGGGACAAACAAAGTCAACCTATGTATAACATGGGTCGGCTTTGATCATATTTTTATTCTTACAAACCTGGACAATAATTGTTTGTTTTTTTTTTGCATTTGCGATTTGTGTTACGCCCAGGACATAAAAAATCGAACACTTCTATGCAGAAATTTTCCAGACTGGCTTTGACAGCACATATTGTTCGTTGTTTTTTTCATGCGATGTTTGTAAATATTATTAACACTGTCACTATTTCATAGACGCATTCTTTTTAACTAAGCTCCATCCAGAAAAATATGAAAATCAATAAATCTTTTTGTTAATCTATCAGTCTCGAAAAAAAAAATTCTAAAAATGTTAGCAGTTCAAAAGTTTTTAAAAAATTCTAAAAATGTTAGCAGTTCAAAAGTTTTAAAAAAAATTCTAAAAATGTTAGCAGTTCAAAAGTTAAAAAAAAATCTAAAAATGTTAGCAGTTCAAAAGTTTTTAAACGCGTACCTAAAAACACAAAAAATCCTTAAAAAATATTTAAGAAAAATATAACAAATAGTTAAAAAACATTATACGTTTAATTTTTTTTTCGCAAAAGCAGTTTTAACTTGTGCAATATTGATGCAATTTTTAAAACCAAAGAGTCATTTCAAGTGCATTTTAATGAGCAATATATGCTCTTAAATTTTTTTTATTTTTTTATGTTTCATCTAATAATTAATAAAATTACAAAATACAATTTACAATGAATAAAATATAATATTCTAATCACCGCTGTGTTGTTCTTTTAAATACGACTAAACCGATAGTTTGTTTTTTATTACGAGAACAAAAGATTAATTGCATGATACATTTCAAAGTTTAAAAGTTTATTTCTGGGAAAAGAAACATCATGAACATCACAAATTTGTGAATCGAACACAGTCGCCAAAAATAACGAAAACATTGATTTTTTTCTTCTAGAATATGGGCCAAAAGTATTTAAAATGCACTAATTTGAGCCATAATTATTTTAAGTATTTACAATTTTCTAGAAAAATTTCTTAACAATTTTTTTTAATTTTGAAGTAATCGTTTTAAAAAACGCTTATCTAACTTTTAAAACTTCAAGAATTTTTTAAGATTCATAAAATATATTAACATGGTAAATTAATGATTTTCTAATTTTTGTGGGCGGAGTTTAGTTAAGGAGATGCGTCTTATAGACTATAAAACACTCTCACATACAAATAAGAAAAAAATCTTCGATATTACTGAATTGATTGGGCTGAAATTTGGATATATTTTAGTGAATTTTAGCCTTAGTCCCCAAATGTCAAATTTGATGCAAATATAGTTTTTTCTACATTAAACAAATTTATTTGCGACAGTGCCTTTTTTGTTTGGCTTTATTTTTGTTTTATTATTTACTGAGATATGAGTGAAGTTACCAAAACGAAAAACAAAGTCAGTATTTTTCACAAAAAAAACAACAAAAAGTATTTTACCGCAAAAAATTTTTAAAAAGTAATCCTTTCCTTAATTTTTAGTAAAACTAAGTAAACAACAATAATGTGATGATGTTTTTAAAAAACGAAACGAATAAAGCAAGTGTTTTTACACGTTTTATAAATCTAGCAGATCTACGATTTTTTGCTTCACTACATCTTTTTAGTTTTTTCTATTGGTGTCTCAAAAATGTGCATAATTTGTCAAAATATAGAATCAAAAACGGACTGTATAAAACAGCTAAATTTTCAAAAAGATGAATGGGATGGTAAAGTTGGTATTGTTTTTGTGTGATTTGCTTTAAAATTTGTTATTAGGGTTTTTTAATAGAAAAATACATATTAGTTGAAAAATAATTTTTTTTTAATATTTTCTAAGTTGTATATTATCCCGGTAAGGACGGGGTGCCGGAATCGGGAAAAATGGTTTTTACCTGCCTCCCACCTGCTTCCATCGGAAATTTTGCTGCCTCATACCTGCCTCCAACCTGCCTCCTACCTGCCTCCGAGGCAGTTTTAGCTGCCTCCAACCTGCCTCATACCTGCCTCCGAGGCAGTTTTAGCTGCCTCCAACCTGCCTCCTACCTGCCTCCGAGGCAGTTTTAGCTGCCTCCTACCTGCCTCCTAACCTGTATATGCTTCAAAATAGGAGGCAGGACCACCTGCCTCCTACCTGCCTCCGAGGCAGTGTCACCTGCCCCCTACCTGCCTCCACCCTGACTCCATGCTGCCTCCAAGACAGTTTTACCTGCCTCCTAACTGCCTCAAGTCTTCCGGAGGCAGGTTTAAAAACGGTCCTTACCGGTTTATACAAAAACAACTTACATCGAACACTAACCAAGTTTTAACCAAGTTATTTTTTAAAATCTTTGTGTTCTTTTAACATTTTTCGGAATGCAACAAATTTAGTGGCCTAATCAATTTAACGAAATTTGTTTTATTTAAAATATAAAGCAAAACAAAATGTTTTTGCACAAAAACTCCTAACTCGTACATAGCTGTTTTTTTGAAATGTTGTTATTTTTTTGTTTTAAACATTTTTGTTTATATATCAACTCGTTTGTTAATCGGTCGGTGCTAGTCATTAAGCAAAGAAGGTATCAAACGAGTGAGTAAATAAGTCTCTTGTTTTAATATCCTATCAAGCATAAACTAACTAATTGCTTAAAGATCAGTGCCTCTTAGTTCTATTTTAAGTAATAAATACCGAAACGAGAGTTTTAGCAATAAAAACAATCGAATGTTTAGCGCCGAGAAACGGCTTAAAACGACGTACATAAAATAAAATTTTTCATCGTGTGTTTTAAAACTATCGTGTCGAGTTTATAATTTCAGTGTTACGAGCAAGACACTTATTTTTTAACTTATTCATTTTTTTAACGAAAAACGGTTAAAAAAATAAATGCATGCTTTTAGTGGTGTTTTTTTATTTCAAAAAGCCTTTACGAAAACCAAATTCTTCAAAGGGTTTCCTTGTTTTGAAATATTTGTTTTATTTTCAAAAATATTAGTCATTATAATAGCTATCATTATTTATCATTATGTTTTAATGTTGTTAAATCCTAATGCTCAGGAAAGAAAGTTACTGATCCAAATGTCTGCAATATTTCTTTAAAAAATATTATATTTTATTTGTTGTGTTTTTAAAGCAATTTTTGTTTGTTGCTGTTTGCTTACGGCTACACTTGTTATTCATTTTATTGTTTATCAAAATTTTAATATAATTTTTGTTTTATGTACATTTTAATAAAAAATTGTATTTTGCAAAATAAAATTTTCTAATAATGTAATTTGGCGTCAGCTTAATTGTCAAAAATTATAGCAAAATAGAGCCATTATAGCTAATAATATTAGAGTAATGGTTAATTCAATTTTGGAAAACTTTTCAGAATTTCTGTAATCGGTTCAAATAAGGTCTAACGTCTAACGCTATGTTTTACGATATTTATTTTTCATGTTTTTGATTAAAGTCATTTTTTAAAATGATTGAAATTTGAAGGAAAAACTTTAATTTCGGTTAACTCAAAATTTGAATAAAAGTCTGCAATAAGCGCACTAAAATCAAAAGTAGGATTTGCTTAGTAATCTTTGGAGTTTGCATTTTATAAAAACTAAACAAAAAATTCTTAAATGTTATAAATGAGGGTTAAACAAACAAACAAAGAACAATGAAGTTTGTATTAAATTTACAACACCGAAACCCTAAACGATTTTCAGTTGCTCGGTATTTATGGTCAAAAACTACATAAGTGTCTGTCTTGTAGTTGTCCATGTTTTTAATTAAGTTGTTTCAAAAGTTACTCTTTAATTTAAAAATTTAATTAGATTTAAAATTATCACAGCAGAAAACCTTAGAATACATATTTTTTGACTAAAAAATTTTTGCCCATCAGAAAGTTGTCCGCGTGAACGTTCAAATTTTTGGTGATTTTGTATATGACGTGATATTTTGGCACTTCATCAATTAATACATAATACTACCAGTATTTTAAATCTATTTTTAATACAAAAATGTTTCAAAAAGTTTCCAAATGCAAACCATTCTTCGGTAAAAGTGTGTTTCTTAGCATAAAAATATTCAATTTTTTTTCATAAAAAAATTATTACAGATCTTCACAACCTAATATCTCATACCAGTCATTTTAAGACATTTCCAAGACAAACAATTTTTAAAATTCAAAAATTCAAAGGCCCTTTTAAGTGAAAATGAGTTGTTCAGAATTAAAAATATCCATGTTATTTTTTTAAAACGTATTATTTTGGCTCGCCTTTGCCTAATATTTTTTGCCAATACTTTTAAGCCACTTCAAAGCCAAAAAAAAATCACTTTTAAAAAGTCATTGACAATTAGTTGTCCATAATATAATTGTCCATAATATTTTTTAGTATACTAACTACTTTGTGAAACTACATACATGGATATAAGATTTAGAATGATACTTTATTTAACTTAAACTATTTTGTGGTTGAGAAGGAGTTAGGCAACATACACACACAGATAAACAAACATACACGACGTCTATTTATATAGATACAATCAATGTATTCGTACTGTATATAGATTTTTCTACTTTGTTTTAAAATAATATTAAAATATAAAAAAACAGTAGCCCGAGCTGAAAAATCTCATATAATCGGAATCAGTATTTTTGTGAATAAGATATGACATTTAATTCCAATAAACACAACTTTTTTGTACAAGACAACTGTGTTTTATTATAATTATAATGTGTGCAAACACGTTTTAATTGTTTATATAACCAATAATACAATTCATGTCAGTTATTAGTTATTTAATTAAAATCTCAACAAAATGGCTAGAAAAATTATAATAAAGAATGGATACTGTTATTTCCTTAAAATATTTCTCATAAGCTAGTTGTTCCAAATTCTTAAAAAGTACAAGTAAAAAGTTATTATTGTTTATTTATAAAACGCATTCATCTAAACTTTGCATATATACCAAACAGTGTTACATATAATAATCACTAATTGTCGTTTTTTTCATTTGTCGTTTTTGTGTTGCTAGCTATACATATACTAACTATCTTCAAAATCGACCGTTGAAAAATTCCACTGCACGAAATTTAACCCAAAGACAAATTGGTGACAGGACAACAGACTTCGAATACTCGATCGCAAACGCTGTTTGCGGGGCAGAGGGTTCGATTTAAGTACGGAATAAGAAAATTGAGTTGCGGGTTGGTGCAGCGAGGGTATTCATTCTTCGCATTTTTGATTGGTTGTGATAGTTCCCCGGTGGAATACGTGCATTTCGGTACTAAAATATAAAATTATTGATAATCTAGAATTAAGCCAAAAAAAAATTTTTTTACTAATAAGTGCATATCAGTGGCGTCTAAGACTACAGCGCTGACACTATAGTATTCCAAATAAATTGAATTTTTTATAATAAACAGATTTTGATTAAAAGTTGCAGAAAAAAGACTAACGGATTTTCAAAATAAATTGAATTTTTCAATAATAAATCAGCAAAAAAAGAATGGATAGTGACAAATATCTTATAGAAAAAGTTGGTAAAATGAATAATATTATTAATTGTCTATGTTGTGTTTCATTATCAGAAATTAATTATCAAAATTTAAATTTTTAAACGTGTTAAATGCTTATTTTCAAATGTTTCAAGTTTATAAACAAAGTTTTGTAACTTACCATAGTTTTAAACCATATATGAATTTTTAAAGTCATTAAAAAAATAATACATAATTTTGACGAATTTATTTTTTCCGAAAAAATGTAAAAAATGAATAAATATCTTTAAAAACTATCCAAATTTGAATCTTAACCATTTCGCTCCTAAAGAGGCTTTATTTTTACAAAATATTGTCGAAATCTCTGTATTTTTAATTTTCTAAATTCAACCAAGCTTTTCCCAATCTTTTTGATTTTTGGGGCCTAAAAGTGCGTTCAAAACGCTAAACCGGAACCGCGCCAGTGCAACTCAATACGAAATATAGCAGCTTACGAGTCTTTACAAAGCATCGAAATTCACCGTTTTCACCGTTGTGAAAGTTTATTACTCGGTTAGATGCGAAAGTAAAAAGCAATTATCATAAACAGACGATTCTTGCCCGTCAATATTTGTTTTAGTGGCTTCTTGTAATAATCTTAATATTTGTGCCCGATATTAATGTATAAACACTAGTAATATTTGAAATTACGGTATCGTTATGAACGTCATTGTTATTTCTTCTCAAGAAATGCTGTTCTTGGTTTAAAATATGTCAGAAAATTGACATACTTTACACCAGAGTGACAAGTGACACGGCGCTTCGTTACACTGTTATTTGTTGCTGCAGTGGGAATGGGTTGGCATTAGAACTTGTCACTTGCCACTCCGATGTGAACCAAGCGTTTCTGTTTTTGTGAGAATTCAAACGATTTTAAAGCTTTAAAAGTATATGAAAGAGTGAACAATAATTGATGTTAATATTTTTGCTGTTTTTTATATTGTTTACTTTTTTAATTTTTTATTTGTATTTGTAATAGAAACTTTTAAATTCAGTTTTTTTATAAAACCAACAAAAATAAACATTTTACCCGCGCAAATTGCAAAAGCTGCTAGATATACACGATCAGAATTACACTGACATTTCTTTTTTCCGTCTAAAATAGAAAAAATATAAATATCTTCAATATAATTACAAAAGGGATTTTACAAATCTAAAAATAATTAATTTTATATAAAGAAAACTAGGTGAATTTTTAAAAAAACAAGATGTGATAAAAGTAGTTTTTTACTTAATCAAAAGCTTATACTCCCGTTATATCCTTATAATTTAAAACTGATAACTATAAAAATAATTAAAACCTTTTGGTTAAAATTAATAATAAGAACATAAAAATTTTAAAAAAAAGTGCAACCTCAGGAAAAAATCAGCCATTTTAAAAGTAGAATTTCAGAATGGTGTATTTAAATGATATTCTTATTGTGTTTAATTTAATTATAATGAAACTGTGCACCATTATAATGTAAAACTTTAAGTATCGTGAATTTTTCACAATAGGCCATTATAATGGCATAATTTTCAAAGGCGTGACATTTTAATGGACTTTTCGGAAAGTATGTCAATTATAAACCCTACAGACGGTGCATGCTTTCTACAGGAGATACATATTCTTCGAAATATTTCATATATTTAACCGAGTCTATTTTTTGCAATCAATGAGTTTTTGTGTTTTTTTTTCGTTTTTTCTTTAGTTTTTAATTAATGAAAATAATTTTGGGATGCGCGACCTATATTTTTGGTAATAGTCCCATAACGTGGTAATCGAGTGTATTATGTAGACGTAATAACCGTAATAAAGCACCAAGTAATAACCGAGGTATTAATAAATTATTTTTAGATTTATTAATGCTTTAGACAAATTTCTGATAATCAATTATTATGGAAGATTTAAAGGTAATAGGGCAGTGGGAACTTAAAGCTGAAACTTAAAACCAAAAGTAAAAGCCGCTGAAACCTTTACATAAATCTACGGGTTAGCCTAAACGTAAAAGCCCAAACCAATTTTTTTATTTGGGACTCCAAGTTTTGGGACTTCTAAGTTTTAATTTTTAGAGGCTCTAATTTATGAAAACTTTAGGAAGACTCCAAATTTATCATTTACGGCTCTAAAGAACCCGTTTTATTATATACTATGGGTCTTTAAAACATTGTTTTAAGTTTCATGATCATACTACTTTTTTAGAATTAATCGCAATAATCTTTTACAAATTTACCAGACCAATTAAAATTTTGTGGTTATGACGTTTGTTTTTTTTTAAAATAAAAACGCAGAATTTTTTTAATTCCACCTTTTTACAAAATATACAAAAATTAACCAATTTAAGCCCTTTGGAAAATTGCATTAGGGTTTCAAATTAAGTAATTTGATAAAAAAATATTAAAACACGGGTTTTGATCTTTATTAATTAACCGCTTTTGTTAAAATTTTTTAATGGTTTTGCTGCTAAATAGTCGATTGATTACTGGAATTATCGAGATTTAATTTTTCTATAGTTATTCAATAATGTAATTAACATTTCTAAAAATGAATGATTATTTTCAAAAGCTCTTTATCGTCGGGTATTTTCTGAAAGTTTATGGAGTCATGTTGGTCCGGCATATAAAACATCTTTTTGATTCAAATATAAAAAATATGTGTGCTTTACTCAATTAAATAGCTGTTTTACTGAATTGATTATATTATGCGATTATTTTATCCTACTCTATTTTTTACGATTATATTTTACGATGCGATTATTTTATCTTGTTTTGCTATTTAACGACTGGGTTCTTCTAACAAATACAATTTTTGTTGAATTTTATTTACGTATTTCTCGCTTAAAAAACAAATCATAACCCGGTAAGGACGGGGGCCTTAGTTGGAAAAACTTTTTTCCTGCCTTCAACCTGCCTCCATTGAAAATTTTGCTGCCTCCTATCTGCCTCCGAGGCAGTTTTGGCTGCCTCCTTTTTGCCTCTTAACCTGTATATGCTTCAACATAAGAGGCAGGGCTACCTGCCTCCTACCTATCCGAGGCAGTTTTAACTGCCTACTACCTGCCTCCAGTTTCCCGAGGCAGGTTCAAGAGCCGTGCTTACTGGGATAATTAGTGTTTTAAACACTAATAAAACAATATCACTTTTCTGCAATGAAACAATTAAAACTGTTTTATTGCAGAAAAAAATATGGTTTTTTATATCGCAGTGTTATTTTAAACTACTACCAACTATAAAATGCTCTTCTTTAAGGGTAAATCCATTGTAACCTTTTAATTTTGTCTAAAATTAATTTTTTTCAATTTTTTTTTGAAAGTTAGTTTGAAGGTTTGACAATTTAGTAACAAAATAATTTTTCGTGTGTTAACTGTTTTTTTTAATAATTGAGACAAAAAATTTAAAAACTAAGTTTTTCAGTTTAAGGTAGAATGACCACTTGAACTACAAGTCGCATATCATCATAAATATTAACTTTTGGTCCATAAAAGTGGGGTGCTATAAAAAGTTAAGATTCTGTGCTATCCGGTGGTTATAAAAACATCACCCAAAAGTTTGTCCAGTTCGCAAAAGATGTCCATGGATTCTACCTGTGAAAATCACAATGAGGCGTTTTAAAAAAATTAATTCGTTATTTTTGGGCGAAATTTTACAATAAATTAGAATAATATATGGGGCAACTTTTAGAGTTGGTCTGGGTTCAAAAGGACTTCAGGATTTTTTTAAATTTAAAAAAGATTTTTTTTACAAAAATATAAATTTAAAAAAATCCTGAATTCCTTTTTTAATCGTTTATAATCAAAAAAATGGTAAAAGCCTATATCTAACTATTTCCAAACTTTCGTTTAAAAATAACGAATCAAATTTTTTAATTTTCGTTTAATGTTTTTTTTAAATGACACCGAGAAACTACAGTTTGAACCATTCCTTTAAATGTTGCTTTTAATTGAAAATTCCAGCTGACCCAGTAGCTGAGTGGTTAGTACGTCGGGCTCGTATCCTCGGATCCATGGGGTTAAGTAGTCGCTCGACCGTATTTTTAACGCCGAAAAATTTTTTTTTAATTTTAGCTTTTTAATTTAAAAAAATGTTTTATTATTTAAGATACGCTAAATAAAAAATGAAAAAATAGAATATTTTTGGTAATAAACTTTATTAATGTTTTGTATTTTTGACATGTATTTTATTGATGTTATTTGATGAATGTGGACGATAACATTTTTTTACAGAAAAATGAATGTCAAAAATTGAATCAGTAGGTCAAACTACGTATAGTAAGATGTAATTCGAAAAGATCTGTCGTCAAAAAAAAAACTGTGAAGTTCTACCTTAAGTCAACTTTTTTTTGTAACAAAATAACCACAAATGTATTTATATTTACTATTCTCAGAAAATTAATTAGGAAATATATATATATATATTTAACATAATATTTTGTGGTCTTTTTTGGGGCTTTTTTCTGTTTATAATTGTAATTTTGATTATACAAATATATAATTTTTTAAAGCTTAATTGAAAATTTCTCTAATCACTGGATTCATGGTTATAAAACATTGTTGTTTTTTTTTATTTTAGCCGAATCCATTTCATCGCGTTTAATTTATTTCTTTTAATTAATCAGTATCATTACATCAATGAAATTCACGATTGATAATTTTTTAAACTAAAAATCTCATACAATAAAACAATCAACAGTGTGCATTAAGAAATGTAAGATTGATATAAAGCTAATGTAATCTGATGCAAAACTGGAAGTATTATGTGCCTGTCAAGAAAGCCTTATATCTATTCAAAAAAATTATTGATTCCCATTTTTATTCATCACTTCAAAATCTAAGATTATTTAAAAGTACATTGTACATGTTTAAATGAGTTATTTTTTGTACTGCTGT
Organism: Microlaimidae sp. YZB2_3; assembly: GCA_030248175.1. Taxonomy (NCBI): domain Eukaryota; kingdom Metazoa; phylum Nematoda; class Chromadorea; order Desmodorida; family Microlaimidae; species Microlaimidae sp. YZB2_3. The sequence goes on from JASAMX010005740.1 coordinate 14,768, forward strand.
TAATGACAAGCGCATATTTTTTTATTATTACATTACCTTTATCTATCTTTTATTTTAATATGTATTTATTTATACAAAATTTACGCTAGCGAAAATTGTGTTGGTCTAAAAATTTAATCTCTCAAAATTATTGAGCTTTTTTAGCGTGTTTTTATAGTTATTTTATTTTGAGAAGTCAATTTTAAGACATTACTCCAACACTTTCAAACTTTTAATAAACTCATATTTAAGAAAAAATGAAGATTGAACACCTTTGTGATAACCATTCCCCCATTTTTGAACGTTTTTTTTTTGTGTTAACAGTCTTAGATTACGGTTAAAGAACCGCATATCAAAGTTTAATATAAATAAACTGTGATTTGCAGTTTTATTATAATTACTGTAATGATGCCGGATATATTTATATACATGATATATAAAAACATAAGCGGTTTAACTACGATGTGTCTATATTTATTGAAAATAAAAAAGTAAAAATTAAAATAAAAACATATTTCTAAAATAAAGCGCAGATCTATTTAAAAATCCAGTAATATGCCGATGGCAAGGGTAGGGTTTACGCTAGTTTTTCTAAGGAACAAGAAAGTGAAAGCGCAAGAAATCTTCAAGAAGATTTAAACAAAATAAATAAATGGTCAAAAAAATTAATAACTCCAATTGGCAGAAAATAAATTTCAAGCTTTAAATATTAGTACTAAAAAAAAGAAAATACATATAATTAGTGTTCGTGAAACGGTTCGTGAAAAAGTTAAACTTGCTAAAGATTTAGACGGTTATATGACTCAAAGATTAAAATTTTCTGACTATTGTAAAATTATCTCATGAAACGCTGTAAGAACACCAGCTTTAAGTTTTAGAACATTCAATTCGAATTCTATTTCTAGTATTTTACGATCCTATGTCACCTATGTAAGTTCTTAACTGGAATATGCCAGTGTCATTTGAAACCCATACCTTTAGCGAGATATAGCTTGTATAGAAAAAGTGTAGCGATCTTTTACTAGGAAATTGTTTCAAAACTGTAATATAAAAAAGTCACGTATGCCAAAAGGTTACAATTTTTAGGATTACAAACGCTTAAAGAACGACGAGTGCATCAAGATCTTAATTACACATTATTTATACATTATACATTACACTACAAATAATAAACGAAGCATTTTTTACTTTTAATCAGAACCAAACAAGGGGTCACACGTATAAACTTAAAATGGTTAAACATAGGATAAATATAAAAAATTTTTCTTTTCCAACAAATTTATTCCAAAGTGGAATATGCTTGGTCCTTGCTTCTTCTATTAAAAGGTTTAGAAACAGTCTAAAAGTGGCTCAAATTAGTGCTTAATGTTTTGAGTCAAATTCTAGTGAAGCATACCATTGTTTGTTTTTTAGGGGCCATAATCGGTTCGCAAAATTGATTTTGCTGTGATTTAGCTGTTGTGATTATTAATTTGTTGTGGTAATGATTCTTAGAATAATTTTTGTTGTCGTTGTTGTTAAAACAGAAACAAAGTAAATTGTTATTATATTTTATTATATTTATTTATCATTATTTATGTAATTATTTGTATTTTTGTTTGTTAGTTGATTATTATGTTTTGAGGCAAAATAGAATTTATCTTGTATAAACTATGTTTTGGGAGGATTAGATGTATTCTAAGTTTTGTATTGGTTTGATTACATTACTAAAATATAACTTTAAATAAATTTGTACTTTCAGCCAACATTGGTATTTAAGCCAACGTCGAATCGAATATATATATACTTAAACCTAGCGATCAATTGTTTGATAGTGGTTTTTTTAACACTATACCGTCCAAAGAAAAGGCAATTTATTAAAAAAAATCTTGCTATCAGGTTTCTTATAAAGTAATTCTCCATTGTTATTTTCTTTTATAATTAAAGAAAGAAACGTATCATTGACATGATTACAAAGACTGAATTTTCTTGTGGAATTGATACCATTTTACACAAGCGTTTTGATTTCGTTTTTCTTAATGCTTTTTTATGATAATAAATATTTTTGATTTATATGTTTGTCCTTTTAAAATAAATGGTTTCCATTTTTAAGTTTTAAAAACAATAAAAAAATGTTTTAATTATTATTTTAATAGACATTCTAAATAATATAACAAAATATGGTCTGTCTCGGATTGGAACTACTTAAAATTGACATTAATTTTTTTAACGTAAGTTTTTGTAAATGAAGAGGGTACATAAAAAAATCAATTGTCAAACAGCAGCATCTAGCGCCAAAAAAGTATGGAAAAAAAATTCAAAAACATTAAATGCTGCTTCATAGAGGCACTGTGCTACTTGCATGTTTACTTGTTTAGTAATCCACTCTATAGGTGTTAAAAACGAAAAAATAATATTATCCCGTTTGCTAAATTAAATTTAAATGGATATTTAAAATTAGTCACTAGAAGATCAAAATTTTTACTACCAAAACAATGATGAAATTTACATAACTTAGAAATTTGTTCCCATATATTTTTATCATCTATGATTTAGTTTCGTTAGAGGCAAGAGCACTAAGAACTGGAACTTGGAGCCCAAAACACGGAAATTAAAGCCGTAAATGGGTGGGAAAATTGGAGCCGAAAGTGAAAAATCTTTAAAACTATCTATAAGCTTAAGCAAAAGTCTAAAGTTATTTCCAAACCATTTTTTATTTTCAGCTCCAACTTTCCATTTTCGCGGCTCCAAGTTCCCGAAATTGTCTAATGGGTCTAAATTTCCTCTACTGACGGTTCCAAAGACCCCGTACCGTATCTGGTTTGTGCATTTTCTCACTGAATTAAAATTTGGAACATATGATAATAAATTTTTAGATGATAAACTAATTAATTACAAAACAAAATTTTAATTTAAAAAAGTTTATCACCTCAGAATTTTTTTAGCTTCAAAATGTCATATAGTATTGGTGATCACGTCATATATGTTTTGCTCCGTGGGATAGGTTGTTGGAAGAGCAGCGGCAAAACAGGGCTTCAAAATGAAGGTGCGAATATGGCTAAAAGAATGTGGGCGTGGGCGGGTTATTAGACATAAATGTGGGCGTCCCTTTATGCGCGCGGCGTCCTTTGATGCGCAGGGGATTCCTTCCGTTTAGAACAATGGATTTTGACCAAGGTGATTTGTTTCGCATAAAGCAGGATACGCAAGGCCGATGTTACTCAGCACTAATTTCGCAACCAAATACTACATATAACAATATTAACAAAAATATTATCAAAATGCAGTGTGTCTAGCGGGGACTCGATCCAGGAACCTTCAGTATGCAAGACCTAAGATCTGCCACTGCACCACTAGTACTTCTATAGTCAGGTAAATTGGCAATTGGAATAATAATAAATACAGTCACAGCAATCTTTGAAAATCGCGAAATTTCCATTTTTAAATCAGAAGGTTATAACCTTAAAGTTATAACCTTCTGATTTACTGTTTTTTCTGCTGTATTTTTGATGTATTTTTCAAGGCTAGTTTTATATTTAAGTAACTTAATTAGTGAGTTATAGAAGATATTTCAATCACAGGTTACTATACAGTCTACCAAAACCACAAAATATTAATTTTATTATCAATAACATTGCATAATAAAAGAACTTTATTCAAAATGTATGATAGTTTTCAGTAATAAAATCTGTTCGCCGATATTCTCTTTTCCTGCACTATTGTTTAAGCATTTTTTAAAGCTAGTTTTATACTGAAGTAGCTTCGTTGGAAAGTTATACAAAGAAATGTATTACAGATTAGTATACAGTTTATGGAAATCACAAACATTGCTTTTTAAAATCGTTTATTGAACCGTCCTTTTCAAAAAGTTGCTTCACGATTTTTTGTTTTAGTTTTCTTACGCACAAATTTATAGTTTGAATATTATTATTTTTCTGGATACTTGTTTAATTATTCGTTTTTTTTACACAATTACTAAGTAGTATTAAAAATTATATCTGTTAAAAAACATTAATATTAAAGGATTTTTTAATGTGGTAGAAGCTTTGTGAAATTAGGTTGTTTATGCTTCTAACTCATAACATGGCGTCCGAATTCTTCGACCAATATGTCATTGAAACATTCTTGAAAATTCAGAAATAAAAATTTTGTTAAATTTATCATACAAAATAATTGAACTCTTAAATTGATTTAATAAAGTTAATTAACGCAAAATACTGCTTAAAACTCAATAACAAATAAAATATTTAAGGTTTTTATTTAAGGGAAAGTAAAATGCTATTCGATTGATTAATTATTTACGTTTTATCAATTAAGTTTCACCAGTTATCTATACAAAATTTATATTAGTATGTAACTAATAAATTCTTGGCGTTTATTCAAATCGACATATTGTTTGCAACACCTTTTTAATAGTTTTCTGAGCTTCAAATTTTTCAATGCATGTTGGTTTTGCGGAAACATTAATTTTATTTTTTAAACGAAACCGTTTATTTAAACTCATTTATCTTTTTTGATTGATTACTAATTATGTTTATGTATGTCCAATTATCAAGTTACACCTGTGTTTAATCGAAAATTGATTTATAACTCTAATTCTCCAAACATAAAACAATTCAGTTGGGAAATATTTTTTGTTCATTTTCATTATTTATAATAATGATGTTCCTACCCCTCAATTTTATGTATGTTCTGGAGCTCCGCCGGCCATTTAAAGCGGAGAGAGCACCGGAGCTCCGGAACTCCGCCCCTTAAATGCGCAATTTCAAGCGTATTTAAGCTCGAAATGCATATGATCTAAGTTATTTCATTAGCATATTTAGAACTTTTTTATGATTTTAAATAATTTATGAAAATAAAACTAAAGGTAAACCCAACGTGGCTGCAACTGTTGTTCATTGGATTCAAAAATTCCCCGCATTAAGTAACCTTTCAATTCACGAGAATCTGCCGTCATTTTATCAAACAAATATCCGTATTAAATCGAATCTTTATTGGCTGAAAAAGTGACGTCAGATTCTAAGTATTCTCTGATTTGAATGGAGAATAATCGGCATTTTACATAACGAACAACTGTTGCAGCCACGTTGGGTTTACCTTTAGTTTACAAAAAAGTTTTGATAAAATAAATTATGGCATTACTATTTAACTGTTTATAATATTACTACTAAAATAAAGCAGATCTTCGGAGCTCGGCACTCTGAGGATCATCACTAATTTAAACATGTGCTAAAAATTGATTATGATTACATCATATCTGGTTGACTTTGTAAAATTGTTTAAGGGACATGAGAAGACCAATTAAAAGTTAGATGTTTTAAAAAACCAATTAGAATGCAGATTTTTTTTTTAAATTTTAAATTTTTTTTATTCACAACAAAAAACAAAAATTAGTCAAATTTAGCTGTTAAAAAGTTTAAATTTTTGTTTCAAATTAAGTTGACGTTAAATTGTTTCAAATATTTAGTAATTTTTATAATATGGTGAAATGATGTGGGCGAAAAAAGTTCAGGGGAGCATATCGCGCTCACAGTGCAGTCGATGTATACAAAAATTTTATTGGTGTGTGTAGTGTGCCATATTTTAAATGGCAAACACTAATATTTTTTGTATACATCGACCGCACAGTAAGCGAGATATGCTCACCTAAAGTTTTTTAGTCCATATCTTTTTTGTACCGATTATGGTATATATTTAAATCAAGCTGAAATTTTATGGCTGCACCTGCTGCAAGAGCAATTTCCTCTATTCAAAAAAACATAGGCATTATATGTCAGTTTATTTTCAATTAATTTATTTTATTTAAATTTATAACTTGCACGAATTGGTAAAATTCATCAGTCTAGAAAAATGATGAAAAAGAACATAGTACATACATTACTGGATATTGGATGGGTTTTACCTACCGGGACTACCTAGCATATACGTCCTCAACATAAATATTCCAACGCTATAGTGGTGAGATATAGCTTGCGAACAAATAAATGCAGTAATATCTACAGAGAATTTCTTTTTTAAACTTATTAAAAACTATAAAAATAGCTCGATAAATTTAGATAAAATAACCTAAAAATATCAAGGTTGGACAACCCTTAAATTACACATTTAAAGAGACAAATTTCAAAACTCCAGAGCTTCCTCCGCTTTAACCGGAGCAATGGAGTTTAACAAATCAAAATAGACACATCAATACTCCTAAAATAACATTTTATTCCGGTTTCTCGGTATAGAAAGTTGTTAATTTTGGTATATAAATACTAATTGGTTGAATTTGAGGATTTTGAAATCTTCGTTTTTATTTTCTTCAATATCGATGATTAGTATTGAGCTAACAGTAAAGACTATCTATAATTACTTTTATTATTAGGCCTTACTTTACAATAATACGTAACTGAACGAAGAGC
>JASAMX010005741.1:0-10875 GCA_030248175.1 Microlaimidae sp. YZB2_3
TGTTGAGAAATATGAAGGATAATTTTTTTAAACCTTTAAAATTCATCTGTTTGTTTTGCAATACCTCAACAATATCATTACGGTTCATTCACTACAAGTGTATTTAATAAGATCAAAACTATAATTTTATAAATAAATCAAGCATAAAAGTTTTATAAACGAATTATTTTCCGTCTTCTTCAACATATTTTGAAATAAACGCCCATCTATGTTTTTTTATCAATGTTCATATTTATTACTACTGCTTAATATATGACTGATTTTGTTCTTCTTGAGTGGCTGATGTATACATTCTGCAATTGCAGTTGATTTGTTGAATTAATGTCTTTTTTCATGCCAGTTTAATTGGTTGCGCCTTACTTGTTGATTACAGATAAGTTTAGCCCATTGCATCTTTAATGTAACAGAAATTTTAAAATTTTTTACTGGAATAACAAAAATAGCTATCGTCCAATTTTTTTAGACCAAATTTCGGGTCGATTGGAAAAATCAGAAAAACTTATCCAAAAAAATTTAAAAAAAGCTCGCCGAAATTAAGTCAGCTACCCTATATTCCAAAAAAACTTCCACAATGAGAAAAATAAGTTGTATTAAAATATAAACTAATTCTTGCAATAATCAAGATTTTATTAAAAAAACTTGGCATTAATAGTTTGTTAGTGCAAACGCAATTTGTTTTTTGTGAAACCTGTTTCAAAAGTCGAATCTCTTATTTACAGATATAAAAAACTTTCAAAAAATAAACTCCTATTCCAGAAAGGCTTAACTTTTTTGTTTTAAATTAATACAATATTTTGTTTCAGCGTAACCTGAAGAAGACATATCAATAATAGATAATCATATCTTAATAAAAAGCAAAGCAAAAAACAAAATATGGTCAAAAAAGGAGCATATGATCTCATTGTTAATTTTAATGCGTTGTTTCTCATATTTTTAACGTTGCTTATGTGCCTTTTAAAAAAATTGTTTTGGTTAGAAAATGAAATATAAAAAATTGTTAAATGGATATAATAAACATTGTTTTTATAATTACAATATAATATACAAAAACTAAGCATTCCGTTATGCTCATTTATTTTTAAGTGAGTCTAACAAAATATAGGTTAGTTTATATGAAAATTAAATCATTGTATAAATTACTCATCATTTTTACAAACTATAGCTAAAAAAATCATTAATTTCGTCTGAATGAATTACTTTAAAAAAATCGAATTTAATAAAAATGCCGGTAGCGAATTGGGCAGGGAGCGAATTCTCCAGGGAGCGAATTGTCCCTAATGAAGTAGGTTTGATAAAATTTGCGTTTATAAAAACTTTCGGGAGCGAAGTGTCCCGGGAGCGAATTGTCCCTAAGGAAGTTGGTTTGATAAGATTTGCGTTTATAAAAACTCCCGGGAGCGAATTGTCCCGGGAGCAAATTGTCCCGGGAGCGAATTGTCCGGGAGCGAATTGTCCCGGGAGCGAATTGTCCGGGAGCGAATTGGCGGGAGCGAATTGTCCCGGTCCCAGGAAATTCGTGTATTTTTAGATAAATGACACCTATATACACCTTTTGAAAAAATATTGCCTTATCTATCCCTTTTTTATTTTAATTATTGCGGCAAAAAATAGCGTCTGAAAAGCAGAAGGAGAACCCACTTAAGAAATACTTAATACCAAACTTCTATTTTTCATTGCGAGTGGCCGATTCTTGTATAAACAGAAAAGCGACACGCGATTTATATGCTGCGTCTGAGTCGTGATAAACAATAGGGAAAAAATGAAATTTTGAACAAAATTTCAAAAATAGTTTCACCATTTTCTGCCAGTTTTATGGAAAGTTTTAAAAATTTGACTTATTTAGGATACTTTTACCACGTTGTAGCATTAATTAGCTAACATGGACTTAACCAAATAAAGTGTCGCACTACAGTAGGTAACATATCCATGTAATATTTTAATTTATTGGTATACTATACTGATTGATCTTGAAACTACCTATTGTCAGTATCATTACAGAATGAGTAATCGACATAAAATACTCGTTACTATGACTTTTTTATCTTTTACCACAAAAATACTTGAAATTTTATATGAGTCAGAGTATCGTAGATTTTATACCGATTAATTTGTTATTTCCCAGGCGTTATGTAGGCAGGTGGTTGTGCCATTTAGATTTACGACTGATGTAAATATCGTCAATTTCGCAATCAATTTTTGCGTTTAATTGGTGACGACGCACTCTATTTGGCATATGATAATTCATAAAGCGGCAGCAGTGGTAGAGAATACGAATTTTTTGAGGTTGACGAAAGGCAAAACTTAACTATTTTACTTAACTATATGTAACCACAATAGTTAAGTGCACTTAACTAACTTTTGATATAAGTTTTAGTTTACAATTTTTTTTAATTAATATCAAGGATTTTTTCAATTCTAGATTTGCAAACAATATAGGACAGAGCTACAAAATTTCGATTTTTAGTTCTTTGAAGCTTCGGAAAACGTCGTTAAACAATTATTATTTATAGCAATAAAATCAGAAAACGCGTCATTAGATAATAATTACTGCGATACATTTGGTGTTACATTATCATATTTAAAAAAAAACAAATTATGGTTTTTAACAGATTTTCAAATATTCTTAAAGCAATAAGTATTTTGGTTACAATGACAACGCTTTTTTAAACCAATGAATTTTATTAAAAATTGGACTTACTTCAAAACTTGGTGCTTTTAAAATTTTTCAATATTTTATTTCATGAATAATTTTTATTAATTTTAAATTCTAAATCAATAAGTTATATATTTTCTTTTCATCATATTTATAAAAAATTACAAAATTCTTTGAAGAGAAATCATACAAAAATGGCGCGTTTTTTGTGAAGTAAAATAACAAATAAATTCTGCGCTGCAGTGCAGATTTTTTTGCCACTGTTACGGAAAGAAGCTTCTATGTGAATTTGACGTCTAATTTTCTTCGTTACAGCGCAAAATTTTCCGTAAAAATTTAATTCTGTTCTAATAAAATTGCTGTCTTTATTAAAATTTTGATACTGAAGGTTAAGAGAGTGCAATAGCTACTGTACTCAACTACGAAATTTTTCATATTGAAGAAAGGCAAAACATATAATTCAAGAATATTATTGTGTAAATGTTTTGTAAAACGCTCAATAACTATGAGACTCAAAACTAATATGTTTTACAAAAATGGCACGTGTATTGTAAGATAACAGGAGCCAAAATTTCACAGGCACATAAAAAATTAAGGAAAATTATTAGTTTTTGGAAAAAATAAAATTCAGGCAGGGTTGAAGCTAAGCGGTAGAAATATGACGATTTAAGGGTCCTAAAATATTCTTAAAATTATGGTTAAATTATATTTGGCTGACGTCAAAAATTAGAATGTAGATACAAGGGGACCAATTAAAATCGTGCGGTAATAAAGTTTTTTTTTAAACAAATAAGAACGCCGAATTTTTTTAATACCACTTTTTCATAAAATATACAAAATTAACCAACTTTAGCCCTTAAAAGTGTCATTTGGGTTCCAAATTAAGTAATTTGATAAATAGTTAGTAAAATACAGGTGTTGATCTTTATTATTAAACTGCTTAAGTAAAAAATTTTAAATGGTTTTGTTGTTAAATAGTCGATTTAATACTGCACTTATCGTGGTCAGCTAGATATTTTTTGCCTATAGGGTAGTGCATTTAATTTCGGCACTTTTCCTAATTGGGCATTTTTGATTTTGGACTATATCTTTAGTAATCCTGGACGGAATACGACGTTTCATAGTTCAAATGAGAGCTAATTATATGTAGATGACTGTCGTGAGCTTTTTATTTGTTATGTTATGATATTTTCGTGTGAAATTGTGTGATTTATAAAAAATAAAATTGTTACTCGTTTTTAGAACATGGGCATTTCATGATTACGCAATGAATTGGTTTAAAAATTAAACTGTCCTGGTAAAATTTAGTCTATTTTCCTAATTTTTAGTCCCCGTGGTTCGACGTTGCGTTTGTGGTGAGCAATCGTTATAAAATAAAATAGTGTAATTTCGACACACATATTGCTGTATGTAAAAACGGGTTGAATTAAGTGGTCGGTGTTAAATAATAGTTGTAAATAGTTAAAAGACAACGTTGAAATGTGTAGGGGTCATAGCACTGCACTTAAACTCAATTAAGGGGGTCCTTTTAAAAAGTGCCGAAATTAAATGCACTTTTTTTCCCAAATTTTGCTCATTTTGATACCATTTGGCATTTTAGCTGTAATTTTTGCCAGTTACACGTTGAACAACAAATATAGAAGCTTAAATTAAAGAAAATTGTCTGGAGATAATGATAAGCTTTTCAATTTTTAATAAAATGATTATTTTTTGACTGAGAAACAATCGATTGTTTGTAAAGTGCCGAAATTAAATGCACACATTTAATTTCGGCAATTTTCCATTTTTTTAAAAACTGATTTAATTAAATAAAAAAACTACTTTCGTACAGTGAAACTTTTGTGACGCAACGCAGTATCGTAAAAGCTTCAAAATGAGTTGTCAAACATGAAAATCGGACCATACAGTGAAAAGTTACATCGGATAAAAAAAAAGTGCCAAAATTAAATGCACTACACTAGAGATATTCATTAAGCATATAATTCTATTCACCGTAAAAAACAGTAACCTTTAAAGATGCGGTGCGGAGTCAAACTTTTTGTCTTCGATTTTGATAATTTTTTGTGGAAACCCTACTCCTGCCCCCAATAGTCCACAAAAATTTTTTCAACAAAATATCTCCAGTCGCTCAGGAAAGGAGTTATGACCCCCTAAAAATGGCGTTTTTCGACAATTCTGTACGTGAAAGATTGCTAAATGGATATAACAATTTACGTTACAAATTATGCACTCAAAGATAGCGGCTATATTTTCTACTTTAATTTAATACCTTGATCGTTAAAATTGGTACAGTATTTGTCGAAATATTACGTTTCTCGTACAAAAACCCTCGATTTTTTTGCTAAAAACACGAAGTGAAGGGAAAAAAAGGTGGAGCAAACTTCATAAAATCACCCCCGTCGTTTGGTGTTTTTAACGAAAAAATCGCGGGGTTTTTGTACGGGAAACGGAATATTTGGACAAATACTGCACCAATCTTAACAATCAAGGTATAAAATTAAAATAGAAAATAGCCGCTTTCTTTGAATGCATAATTTGTAACTTATCGTTATACTTATTGAGTAATCTCTTACGTACAGAATTGTCCAAAAACGCCATTTTTAGGGGGGTCATATACATACATTGTAACTCCTGAACCACTTTCACAAATAAAAATTATCAAAATTAAAGACAAAAAGTTTGACTCCGCACCGCATCTTTAAAAATCGTCGCAAAAATATTCAAAGGTCGCCTAAAAACTTTTAATCAAAGAAACCATGGTTATTTTTTTAGCCTTCTCTGTTTTTGCTCAAAATTCATTGACTGGAAGCGATTAACATTATCACCCTGGCATAAAATAATAAAATTTTAAACTTTTAACAAATATAATCTTATATGATAACACGTCAGGATTTTAATGACATTCAAAATGTCATATAGTATTCGTGATCACGTCATATTTGTTTTGTCCTGGGGGAATGGTTGTGGGAGGAGCTGTTTTAGCCAATTATCGCTTGGGAAAAAATTGATCTCCAATGAACGTAGAGATCTACAATTTTTCCCATGCGCTAATTAGCTAAAAGCGATTCTATAACGTCTTAACTCTAGATCTTTAACACTGAATAACTTTTGTTTAAATGGGACGGTTTTGACCATCGTGAAAGAAAAAACGCTTTTTGAAAGAAAAAAAAAGAAAAAAGCCAGATGTGTTAAAATAATGTTGTAAATATTCTCTATAAAATAGCCCACGCAGACGTTTTATATTGACGCACTCATCTTCAAGCCCGGAAAAAGTTCTACTTGACCAGCGTAGGCGCAAAGAACTTTCAATTTTCCATTTATCTGCTCCTCTCATTTTGGGATTCACTGAGAAAAATACCAACAAAATATCGTAAAATATTCCACTTATATACCAACAAAAAGAAGTTTGCTTTTTATAAACTAACGTAATTCTTTTTGACTTTTTATTTTTTAATTCTTAATCCAAAAAATTCCGAGAAGGTTTTTATTTGCTTTTTGAACTGTTCCCTGTGCTATAAAAACTTTTTTCACGCAGCAGGAGCATTTAAACCGCGCAGTTTTACTGCATAAGACGGTTTTTGATAAAATACTAACGTCAAGACCTTCACTGAATTTCATCGATTGACTGATTTTGAGACCTTTATCACCAAACAATATTTTTACATAAAAATGTTGAAAACGTTTTAGACTAGACCGTATAAAATTAAAATAAAATAAAATATAAATCCCGAATTGATGGATACCCATCTGGTAGACCATTTCTTTTGAAGTTTTTGAACGGTCGTATGAAACTTTCGTTATTTTACATCTCGTTACTTTTTGTTAACTATCCTTATTTTAACGGGTGTTTTTCTTTCAACATGTCTTTTTTGGAAAGCCCGTTTTTAACATCTCGTCTTCGGAAAACTCGTTTTCTGGATGCATTTTGTAAACGTGTCTTTTAAAAAGGCTAGTTTTCGCCAAAACGATAAAGTTTTTGCATGATTTTTAGATGTCGTTTCGTAAAAAAATATAAGATAAAACTCTTAAATTCTAAAGCACACTATTGTACAAATTTACCATGATAAAGTTTTGCTTGAGTTTAAAGTTTCGTTTAGGCCTCGGTTTTTTTTAGTTTTTAATTTTTTTCCTTCTTAGCTTTTTAATAAAGGTTTATCATGATTTGTTTGATAAAAATTTTTTAATGAAAAATTTACTTGATTTTTGGCTTTCGTTTGGCTTATAAAAAGAGGTTTTCATTTTAGTCGCAAAATACGGAAACTAATTTTTTGAAAAGTAAGTTTATAAAAATATCGCTTTAAAAGAAGAATTTTCCGAAAACGAAATGTTTAAAACATGAGTTTACCGAAGAAAAGATGTAGAAGATGGGATGTTCAAAATATGTAATCTAAAAATTAAAATTACTGGAACCTTTTGAACGTCACCAGTTACGTGTGCGGAACTTTCGTCTTTTACATTTATGGATCTTTGTCGTTTTTCGTCTGTACTTGCGTGTTTCAAAATTTTGTGTTTTACATCTCGATCTCGTTTTTCGAAAAAAACTTGCCTTTTAAACATTTCATCTTTGGTTATCCGCGATTTTGTAAAATAATTCATAAAAAAGATGAGTTTTCGCCCAAACGATAAAGTTAGGCTTGATTTTAAGATTCGGCTTAGGCTTAGGAGTAAAAAAGTTTTTACCCTTCAATTCAAAAAGCCCACCATAAAATACAAATTTACCACAAAGATTAGGCTTAGGAGTAAAAAAGTTTTTACCCTTCAATTCAAAAAGCCCACCATAAAATACAAATTTACCACAAAAAATTGCCTTTTTACCATTTTCTAGGATTTGCTTAGGCTTAGGTGCTTATTTTATAGGAACAAAACATTTATTAGAAGTTTATCATCATAATAAATATTTGTTTGATTTTTGGCGTTTGCTTAGGCTTAAGAAAAAAGGTTTTCAATCCTTTATTTTAGTATGTAACTACGAAAACTCGTCTTAAAAGACAAGATGTTAAAAGATGTAAAGTAAAAGACGGAAGTCTTGGGAATCCACCGGTTGGTGACAAACAGGATTTACCTCCGTAGCTTTTTTAAGCCTACGTGTTCCTGAGCCTAAGCAAAACCTAAAAAAAAACAAGCTAAAATTTATCAAATAATTGCGCGACGAAAGTTTAGCTTGTTTTTTGAATTTTGTTTAGGGTTAAGAGCACATAGGCTTAGGTAAAAGCAATGAAGGCTAATTTGTGGAAGTAATTCCTCTTAGCCGCTGGTGTTTTAATCTATTACAAGGTAATTCATGACTTTTTACATGAATTCATATAGGAATGAATGACAACAAAGCGAAGAAAGAAACGAAGCGATAGCGAAGCAAAATTAACAATAATGTAAAACTAAACATAAGAAAAGAAATTTTACGTTCAGCCTCGTATCATATAAATTTAAATTATTGTTCCTTTTTTCGGATAATAAAATGACAGACGCAGCATTTTCGATTCAACATTGTGTGCAACAATTAACAGAACTGCTCGGGTGCGTGTATTAATTTTATTTTATAAAAAGACTTGTCAAATAACCAAACAATTTTTTTTTCTCACTTTATTATTAACTCATTATTTTTTTATTTTATGGGCCTTCAAATCAAATTAAATAATTTTTGTTTCATGAAATCAAATAATAATTTATTTTCAGCAAGAAAAACGAGACTTTTTAGTTTTTACGATTAAGAATGAAATTTGAAGTTTTTTGTCTGCAATTTCAATTATTTTTTTGTGAAAACCCTACTCCTCTCCCAATAACCAATTAAATTTTTTCATCAAAATAGCTTCAGTGATTATAAAAAAATGTAGTCCATCAAAAATGGCGTTTTTTCAATGATTCAATTTTTACCAATTTAAAAAATTGCTAAATCATTGGGTATCGTGAACAAGTCCACAAAAAAAATCACATTTTATACTATTTTTTAAGAATGAACTCTAAGAAAGTGGCATTTTCTATTTTTTTGAATATCCATTCCCTTAAAAAGCTTTTGCCTTCCTTTCAGGGATAGACCCCACAGGCTTTACCCAACCAAAACAATTAAGTTTAAGAGTTTGTTTTAAACTTGTGGAGAAAGTCCCAACCATAGGTGGGCAGCCTCCCGGATTTGGGTGGTATACCCGACCCGACCCCCGAAATTGGGGGGGTGTCCCAAAATTTTTTTGGGGTATACCTTAAATACCCCATTTTTAGCGTTTTTAGTACCAATTTTAAGGGGGAGGGGTGTCCGTTTTTGGGGTATTATACATAGTCACGGGGGGTTAAGGGGTTAACCCCCCAAATTCTGAGAAGGGAGGTTTAACCCCCACTCAAAAGTGGAGGGGGGGGGGAAAGGTTAACCCCCAATTTTGGAAAAATGAAGAAAAAAATATTTTTATTTTTTATTTTATTTTCTAGTAAATTTACTATCACAACACAGTTAGTAAAAAGCGTGTATGCAATCCAGTTGGACTACAAAACACAAACAAAATAGTACACTGAAATAAACATTAAAAAGTATCACAGAGGCAGTCCTGGCTTACTAGAAAAAAAATGACTAAAGGCTTTATTAAAAAAAGCTCTTCAATTAGTCATTTATTGATAAGTTTTTATCTGATTGAATCACACGCCTAAAGATTTTTTAAAATCTTTTACTGTTTCAGCACTAACTTGGGTTTTATTTAGAGAATTCCATTTTGGCACTACTACTCTATTAAAAAAGCTAAATTTTCTACAGTTAACTCTGCTATGTTGCAATTGAAGTTTTACTGGATGTCCTCTTGTTTGATTAGTGTTAAAAATAAAGTACTTATTAGGGTTTAAATTTACAAGACTGTTAACTATTTTATATGTTTCAATTATGTCTGTTTTATTTCTGCGGTCTTGTAAAGATTCTAATTTTAGAATTTCCAGTCTGTTTTTATAATTTTTATCTTTTAGGTGGCATAATCTAAAAACTCTTTTAGTAAATGATCGCTGAACTTTTTCAACAATATTTTTGTCTTTGGCCATGTATGGGTTCCAAACAGCACTGGCATATTCAACTGTGGGACGTATAAAACTTTTATATGCATTGAGATAATTTTTGACAGATTGTGATTTAAAACATCTAAATATTAAATTTGCAGTTTTCATAGCTTTACTAGCTATTTTTTGACAATGAGATGAAAACTTTAAATCATGACTCATGTATACTCCTAAATCTTTAATTAATTTAGTTTTTGGTAATTTCTTATTATTTAGGTAATAATCCATTTGATTTATATTATTTAAACAGTTTATGTGCAGAACTTCACACTTATTCTCCGCTAAATTAAGTTGCCAGTCACTTGCCCATTTAGAGATTCTATTCGGATCATCTTGTAATTTGTTTCTATTATCATTAACTTCTGAAAAATGTGTGTAGACTTTTGCATCATCAGCAAATAGTCTGATTTCAGAATTTTTAACACAATCTACAATATCATTAATGTAGATTAAAAATAAAAATGGTCCCAGTACTGAACCTTGTGGAACTGAGCTAGTCACTTTATATGCTGATGATACAGATTCATTTATTAAAATTTTCATTTCACGGTTAGTTAAAAAAGCTTCTAACCAGTTTAAAAGTCTACCAGAAACACCATATTTACTGAGTTTATACAAAAGCTTTTGATGTGATACAGTATCAAAGGCTTTTGCAAAGTCTAAATAAACAACGTCCACTGATTTTTTATTATGCACCGCTAGAGTCCAATCATTATAAGAATCTAAGAGTTGTGTTACTGTTGAGCTTTTATCTTTAAACCCGTGCTGTAGATTAGATAATATATTTACAAAAAAGATAGAAAGCTCAAACTTAACAATTTGCTCCATTATTTTACAAGAAAAGCATGTAAGTGAAATTGGACGATAGTTATCTTTCTGACATTTAGAACACTTTTTATGAACTGGGGTAGTCAAAGCAATTTTGCATTCATGTGGCAGCTCACCTGAGTCAAATGACTTTTGAAAAATTTTGGAAAGGGGTTCAGCCAAAACCATAGGTCACCGACCGTCGAAGGCTCAGGGAGGGGGGGGGGGTCCTCACCACGGGGTGTGGAGGTTTTTGACCTCCAGGGGGGGTCACACCCCGGGGTGTTTTATTGAAAAAAAGCACCCGGGGGTGCTTGGGGTGTTTTTACCATTTTTTTGACCAAAATTGACAATTTTTTGACGAAATTTGACCATTTTTAAGCATTTTT
>JASAMX010005742.1:0-26493 GCA_030248175.1 Microlaimidae sp. YZB2_3
TTTTTGGGGCCCCCTAAAAAAATTCTATCTTGCAATTTTCAAATTTTTTACCCCCTACCCCCTCTAGATTTTGAAACCCACCTTCCCTCTCGAGAAAATCACAACTTAAATTTCCTTCCAAAAAACGCGGAATTTTTAACACAAATTTCATGTTTTTAGACTCTTTCTCATTCCTAAATATCGCTTTTTATTTCAATAAATGTAGTATCATCTATTATAAAAACTATTATTAAACATTTAATAATTTAAAAGTATTTTGTTTCGGAAAATTACACCCTCACCTACTTCTCTAGGTTTCAAAATCTCCCACCGGGGTCGACCCCCCCAAAAGCTAGGGGGGTTTGACCCCCCCCCCCCGAGGTTTCTCTTAGATTTTGAAATTTTCATTTACCCGGGGTAAACGCCCCCCTAGCTTTTGACCGCGTTGCACCGCGATAAAAAATTTGGCTTTTAACTTTTTGCTTTAAGCGAAATAAAATAAACTTTATAATGGAACAAGCAAAACAAGAATTTGGGAAGGGTGCCTAAAATCTATACACTGAATAATACGGTAGAGTAATCGGAAATTTTGTAATTATATACTATATCATTGTTTTGACGAAGGAGCCAGGCATCTCAATAAATATGCTGATTGTGTGACCGATTTTGAAAATTCAAAACCAGTAATCCCTAAAATAACTACAGAACTTATGTTTTCAAAGTTACGCGTGTTTTATAATTAACCATTTAAAATGACGTGCTCGATTTTTGAGCTACGACGATATTTTAGAGTGGGGCTCTGCGCAACATAGGCGTATCGCGTTGCTAAGATTTTTCTCTGAACAGATTAATTTATAATTAAAGCGTAAATTCGATATAATGTATTATCCCTATCAATTCTGCTTCGATAAAGCAAAAGTAAATTGAAAATTCGTTTTTACCCAAAGCTGTTGGTTTGTTTTGCTTTTAAACCATTTTTAATCGTCTTTATTACGGTATAAAATTAAAATCAGTAAAAAATTAACGTCACTCTTATTCATAACGTTTATGTATTGTGTGTTAAAAGCTAAAATTTGAGAAATGTCACAGCAGCTGCGAGTATCGCACCAATTACCGATTTTGCAAATTATTTTGTCAAGATAATGACTATATACATTTTTTTATACATTACCAACTCGATATTTGCAGTGTGGAATACTCTTATTCCGCTTTCCTATTTGGACACTTTGAATCAGCTGAACTGGAATTAACCCCGGTGAGGAATAACGTGCGTCATTTTGCGACTACAGCTTTTTGAATTTGAATTAATTTAATTTTTTTGCACAAAGTACCTGCTTACTCACCTTGCCTTCGGAAATCTACCATATACCTCCTTCTTTTATACCTTTGTCCTGACCTGTTATACCTAGTTTGTATAACTCGTACTATAGGTTTATTAAAAAGTAATGTTTTTTTGCAATAAATGTGTTCTCAAAATAAATTAGGACTAAATTTATCCAAAATTTGACATGAAGCGGGGTTTATATGATGAAGAATTAATCCCGTTTCAAAAATAGGTCGTGTAAATAGGGTAGATGTGTAAAAGCAGAAAGTGTGTTATTAAGAGGATGTTCCAAAACCTATGAAGCCGTTGAAACAACGAAAACTCTTTCCCCACGGAGACAGTAAACCAGTTCTCAAGGTCCACAGAACCTCCCACGGAACCAATCTCCAAGGCTCATAAGAAAACCCTTTTTCTTATGGACCTTGGAAACTGGTTTTTCTTTCTCTTTTTTGCACCTAGTTACCTAAGAAAAACGAAACTCACCTAAAGTACCATATTGTTGACCTTGTCTGCCGGGTTAAGCACATGACTCACCCAAAATCGGAAGCTTTTGGACTCAATAAAACTGGGAGTGTCATCACGCTGAAATGAACGAAGGGTGAAAACCACATATTTATACGCTTCCTGCCCTCCAATAATGTCCCGTAGCTCCGTCCATTAGGCGGAGACCTTTGAAATTTTGCTTTTAAGAAAACTAATTTACGTTTTTTAAGCTAAAATACATTTAAAGCCAATCTCGATCCCTACTTTTTTAAGACGATTTATCGTTTTAAATAATTTTTTAAAAAATTTTAGTTAACCTAAAAAGTTTGACAAAATTCGATGCATGTTATCATTCATGAAAAATGTCAAAAATAGATCAAAACTCGGGAACTTAGGGGGGAAAAATATCAGTAGATTCCAGAATACAAAACGCATTTTTTCGGGGGACGCCGGGACCCATGGCGGGAATACGGTGCCGGCAACGGAAGAACGCTGAAAGATCTAAAAAAGAGGCGGCGAATAAGTCATCAGAAAACGCTCGGGTAAGCCGCGTTTAACGATAGGACTTCAGCCGACAAATATCAAAATAGTGATTCAACCGCAGAAATTACGCTCAATCGCTCGCAATTGAGCTTTGACAAACGGTCGAGTGGTAGTGTTTGCGCATGTCGTTGCGATTGAAAGACAGTGGGAAAAATAATAAGTAGCTGAAAAATATTTAGAGTTAGGATGGAGACAGCAGATACAACAATTAAAAAAATTAATGTATTCGCGAAAACCGGCGGACTTGTCCGATTTAATGAATGTCATGATTTGGCGGGAATGGACGCGGACTGCAGAAAGTTGCCATTTTAGGAAGCCTCGCTCACGATGGCGACGACGATCGATTTAGATGGGATTAGGAGACCAGAGCTTACGGACCGCCCCTGGGGGTTAGGTGGTCTCAAATCAAAAATGGGGGTCGGGTGCGGGGACGGGACACGGGAGAGGGAATCAAAGCGAAAATTTGCTAACAAAGTGCAGAAAGGAAAAGTGAAAAAGCAAAATTGAAGCAAAATAGGTTTGAAAACGGCAGAATGACGTTAAAATAGGTTAAAAAACGGAACAGGTCTCAAAACCGGCATATTTATTTTTGTATTTTATTTTGGTGCGGGGGATTTCGGGAACATCGATTACGTAGGCCGGTAAAACGACATGTGATAAGTAAGTTTAACGTAACAAAAAACAGGACAAAAATTATTTATTGAAATAATATTTTCGTATAATGTTTGCTTTTTAAAATAACTAACTGAAAATATTTGATCTTTGTGTAATTTTAAATTTGTAATATGTTTATTTTTATTTTTATCTTCTAAATTCAGGTGAACTCTCTTAACCCAGGTTTAACGCGTTATATCAGAACTAACCCGGTAAGGACGGGGCCCGAGAAAACGATTTTGCCTGCCTCCTACCTGCCTTCACTATGCCTTCTACCGCTTCGACCTGCCTGCAGACTGCTTTCTACTCGCCTTCGACAAGTTTCAGCCCTGCCTCCTACTATGACGTGTTTCCGAATAGAAGTGGGACCACCTGCCTCCCACCCTTCAAGGCACCTCACCGCGCCGGTGCCTCCCAGGCCTACCTGCCTTCCGGAGGCAGGTTCAAGAGTTGTCTTTACCGGGTTAAGCAGCCGAAAAAAAACCTCTAAAGCAAAACAAAAAGTTTTTGGAAAGTTATGTTAGTAGTTAGAAAAAAACAAAAATTATGCAAAAAAAGCGGGAATTTTTTTGGAAAAACCCAGAAAAAAATATTTACACCTATAACCTCAAAAAATAAATTAAAAATAATTAATAAAAAATCAAAATAGACAGAAGGCCAAATTAATTAGAAAGAGTATAAAAAAATATATAAAAACAAAAACAAAAGTTACACGTTTCTGCGCTTCTCTGGACAAAATAAGTAATGGACAAATAAGTAAATAGTTGCGCGTCGTCTTTATAGGCTATTCTACTTATTTTACAACTAGAAAACAAGCTGAAAATTTTTAATAAAACAATTTTAGTAAAATTATAAAAAAAATTTTAAAAAGAAAAGAATGAAAAAGCTAAATATGCATAAAAGATTAAAGTTAATTTTGGCAGCAAGGTTCTAGCACATGCAACAGACAAAAAGTTAACAAAAATTAATAATGCTTAATTTTTTAAAAAAATAAATGTATAGGATGACGTAAACATGAGCGAACCAATTAAAATTGTGCGGTCATCACGCATTTAAAGAAAACAAATTAGAGCGCATAATTCTTTTTAATTTTTACCTAAACAGAAAATATACAAAAACTATTCAACTTTTACCCTTTAAGAAATTAAATTTTTGTTCAAAATTGGTAATCTGAAAAGATAACCAAGTTGTTAAAATACGGCATTTAATCTTTATTATTTAACCATTTTTAATTAAAAAAATTACTGTTTTTTTTAAAAAATCGATTTATTCTCCAAAATTCAATCAGGTCAGCTAGGTTTGATTCGGTAGCACATAAAAAATAAAAAAAAAAAAGATAGTATATTATTATTCCAAAACACCCCCAACAACCCTCCACCCCCACCACACTTAACTTTCTTCAATCTAATTATTCTATTGTTCGTCTTTACATTATCCTATACATTTATTTTTTTAAAAATTAAGCATTATTAATTTTTGTTAACTTTTTGTCTGTTGCATGTGCTAGAACCTTGCTGCCAAAATTAACTTTAATCTTTTATGCATATTTAGCTTTTTCATTCTTTACTTTTTAAAATTTTTTTATAATTTTACTAAAATTGTTTTATTAAAAATTTTCAGCTTGTTTCTAGTTGTAAAATAAGTAGAATAGCCTCTGCTGACGACGCGCAACTATTTTACTTATTTGTCCATTACTTATTTGTCCAGAGAAGCGCAGAAACGTGTAACTTTTGTTTTTGTTTTTATATATTTTTTTATACTTTTTCTAATTAATTTGGCCTTCTGTCTATTTTGATTTTTTATTAATTATTTTTAATTTATTTTTTGAAGTTATAGGTGTAAATATTTTTCTGGGTTTTTCCAAAAAATTCCCGCTCTTTTTGCATAACTTTTTGTTTTTTTACTAACTACTAACATAACTTTTTGTTTTTCCAAAAACTTTTTGTTTTTGCTATTAAATTTAGAGGTTTTTTTTCGGCTGCTTAACCCGGTAAGGACGACTCTTGAACCTGCCTCCGGAAGACTGAAGGCAGGTAAACCTACCTCGGAGGCAGCATGGCGGCAAGTAAATTGCCTTGAAGCCAGGTAGGAGGCAGGTGGTCCAGCTTCCTATTTTGAAACACGTACAGGTTAGGTAGGAGGCAGCTAAAACTGCCTCGAAGGCAAGTAGAAAGCAGTCTGCAGGCAGGTCGAAGCAGGTAGAAGGCAGCCAATTTCCGATGAAGGCAGGTAGGAGGCAGGCAAAATCGTTTTCCCTATTCAGGCCCCCGTCCTTACCGGGTTAATTCTGATATAACGCGTTAAACCTGGGTTAAAAATTAGCCTGAATTTAGAAGATATTTTTTGTGCTAAAAATAAAAAAAATAAATTTATTATTACAAATTTAAAATTACACAAAGATCAATATTTTCAGTTAGTTATTTTAAAAAGCAAAAGCATTTATACGAAAATATTTATTTCAATAAATAATTTTTGTCCTGTTTGATATTACATTCAACAAATTTTTTCTTTCCCTATCACAGTGTCCAATTTACAGACCTGCGCTGAGTCGATGTTCCGAAAATGCCCCTCCTCCGCTGCAAAATAAAAAAATACAAAAAATGCGCCGGTTTTAACCTATGTTTTAGAAATCGTTGCATTTTTAACCTATTTTAACGTAATTTCTGCCATTTTAGACATATTTTTGCTTCAATTTTACGTTTTTTTCACTTTTTTCCCTTTTCTCGCTTTGTTAGCAAATTTCCGCTTTGAAAAAATTCCTCTTCCCCATGTCCGTGCCCGCCACCCAACCCCCATTTTGAAATTGACCCACCCGTTAAACCTCCAGGGGGGGCACCAGCAGTCCATAAGCTCTGTAATCTATAAATCTCTAATCTAAATCAATCGTCAAATAAAGTCGCCAGTGGTGAGCGAGGCTTCCTAAAATGGCCGACTTTATCCAGTCCGCCGGTAGTTCCCGCCAATCCATAGACATCCATTAAATCGGACAAGTCGCCGGTTTTCACCGAATCATTAATTTTTTTAATTGTTGTATCTGTTGTCTCATCTAATTCTAATGTTTTTCGCTGCTTATTCTTTTCCACTTGTCTTTCAAATCGCAACAATTCGCAAACGCTACTACCACTCGGCTGTTTGTCAAAGCTCAATTCGAGCGATTGGCGGTTATTTTCTTTCCGGCTAGCGGAAAAATCGCTACTAATATTTGTCGGCTGAAGTTCTATTGATAAAACGCGGCCGTAAAATTTGCGAGCGTTTTCGTTCTGATGACTTATTCGCCGCCTCTTTTTTAGATCTTGGCGTTCTTCCATCAGTTCCCGGCGCCATCTGTCCACCATGGGCTGCAGCATTCCGATAGTTTTGTATTCTGAATATACTGATATTTCCCCCTGAGTTCCGAGTTTTGATCTATTTTTGCATTAATTTCATGAATAATTAATGCATGGATTATTTTGTCAAACTTTTTAGGTTAACTAAAATTTTTAAAAAATTATTTAAAACGATAAATACCTAGTTCTAAAAATGCAGATCGAGTAACTTAAATGTATTTTAGCTTAAATAAGCGTAAATTAGTTTTCTTAAAAGGCGAAACTTCAAAGGTCCTTTCCGCCTTAAATGGACGGAGCTACGGAACATGTTATTGGAGGGCAGGAACGGAACATCAATATATAGTTTTGAAATTTCTTCACCTTGGTTCTCGTTGGCGTGATGGCACTCCACTTTATTGAGTCCAAAAGCTTCAATTTTGGCAGTAATCATGTGCTTAACCCGGTAAGAACAGTAGAGCTTAAAATGCTACCTTAGGTGAGTTTCCAGCGGCCAAACCTTTTTCTTAGGTAACTAGGTAGAAAAGAGAAAGAAAAACCAGTTTCCAAGGTCCATAAGAAAAGGTTTTCTTATGGGCCTTGGAGATTGGTTCCATAAGAAAAGGTTTTCTTATGGACCTTGGAAACTGGTTTTTCTGTCTCCATAAGAAAAGGTTTTCGTTGTTTCAACGGCTTGGTGGGTTTTGGAACATCCTCTTAATAACACACTTTCTGCTTTTACACATCTACCCTATTTTACCGCGACCACCCTTATTTTTGAACGATTTAAATTCTTCATCATATAAACCCCGCTTCATGTCAAATTTTGGATAAATTTAGTCCTAATTTTTTTAAAACACATTTTATTGCAAAAAAAACATTACTTTTTCTTTAATGAGAACCTATAGTACGAGTTATACGAATACGGGTATAACAGGTCAGATGAAGGTATAAAAGAAGGAGGTATATATTAAGATTTCCAATAAAGGCAAGTAAATAAGCAAAATGATAATGGCTTTTAATTTAATTTAAAAAAGCTGTCGTCGCAAATAAACCAAGTTATGTCCTCACCGGGTTAATTCCAGTTCGGCTGAGATCAAGAATATCCAAATGAGGAAAAGCGGATAAAATATATTCCACACTGTCAATGTCGAGGTCATAATTATCTTATAAAAAATGTATATAGTCATTATCTTGACAAAATAATTTAGAATCGTCATACAATACTCGCAGCTGCTGTGACATCTCAATTTTAGCTTTTAACACACAAATACATAAACGTTATGAATAAGAGTCACGTTGATTTGTACTGATTTTAATTTTATACCGTAATAAAGACAATTAAATGGTTTAAAAGCAAAACAACCGACAGTTTTCGTAAAAAAGCGAATTTTCAATTTATTTGCTTTATCAAAGCAATATTGATATAAAAAATAGGATAATACATTATATGCAAATTTACGCTTTAATTAGATTTTTAAATTGTGTTCAGAGAAATCTTAGCAACGCGATACGCCTATGTTCGCAGACCCACTCTTAAATATCGTCGTCACTACAAAAAATAGACACGTCATTTTAAATGGGTTATTATAAAACACGCGTGACTTTGAAAAATACACGTCATTCTATAGTTATTAGGGTACTGATTTAAATTAGAAATGGGTCACAATCGCATATATTTTATACGAATTGTGGCTCAATCTGTCGTAGGAACGATGATATAGTATATAATTTAGGAAATTTTCCAATTTCTCTACCGGTATTATTCCATGTATAGATTTTAGACCTCCGAATTCTCTTGTTTTCTATTAGTGTATAAAGTTTATTTATTTCGCTTAAAGCGGGAGACGCAAGGCCGATTACTTATCGCCATAGATAAACACGGTCAAAAAGCTAGGGGGGGGGGGTGTTTACCCCGGGTAAATGAAATTTCAAAATCTAGGGGGGGACCTAGGGGGGATCGAACCCCCCTAGCTTTTTAAGGGGGGTCGACCCGGGGTGGAAGATTTTGAAACCTAGAGGGGAGTCAGGTGGGGTCCAATTTTCGAAACAAAATACTTTTAAATTATTAAATGTTTAATAATAGTTTTTTTATAAGATAATACTACATTTTATTGAATAAAAAGCAATATTTAGGTATAAAAAGGGTGTAAAAACATGAATTTGTGTTAAAAATTCACGTTTTTGGAAGGAAATTTAGTATAAAATTTTCTCGAGAGGGGAAGGGGGGGGTCAGATTTCAAAATCTAGAGGGGGGTCAGGGGTAAAAAATTTGAAAATTTGGGGGGAGGGCGGGCCCCACCTGGATTTTTTTCTAGGGGGGGGCCCAAAATTTCGAGGCTAGGAAGGTAGACCCCACCCTACCCCCCTTGTTCATCTATGCTTATCGCTATCAGCGCAAGCAAGAAATACTATACATATCTATAACAATATTGCTACAATATAGTGTCTTGGCTGAGAGAGTCGATATCAGGTCCTTGTCCTTCAGTACGCAAAACGAAAGCAGTCTTCTGTGCCACCCACCTACCTACCTGAGAGATCCAAGTGGCGCAGACCCCCGGGTCCTCGACCCGCGATTCTTCTGCTGGCTGTCAACTTCCTGACTCCCGGGCTCCTTAGGTTATTTTCCGCCAGGGATAACTTGCTTAGCTCATCCATTCTCCCGATATCCGCCAATAGTGGGCTTTCGTCCGCGATTTCGCATCCCGAAACGTCCAGACTTCGCAAATTTTCAGCCAATGGGCGAAGAGTTTCCCAAGCCACGCCCCTCGTTAACTCTACCTCCTCGCGACAGTCCAAGTGTGAGAGCAGGACTTCTTTGGCGTAAGCATCCAGGAAAGGACGAAGACGCGAAAATAAGAGGTTATTTTTTTCCAGGTCAAGCTGACCCAGGAAAACGGCACGGATTAATATTTCCTCCGCGATCAATTCCGGAGTACCTTTAAAAGTCGCAACGGCTTCTAAATGGGAAGCGACCAAGTCCAGACAAAGCCCTCGCAAACTTTCAACTTTTTTCAACGTTTGGTATTTTTTGGGTCTTTTATTGAAATTGGGCTCCAGTTCCATGCGTTTTGAAAGATTTATCATTATGAAATTAATTAAAATATTGTTGTTCTTGTTGCAATATACCCTAAATAAATCTATACATGAGCATAGCATAAAAGGCGCCAGGATGGATGAAATCTACCCCGTAAAAAATAGACAATGTACGGTTTTTGGGAATTTTTTTTGTAGTACTTTATCAAGGTCTACATCTTATTTCTCAAGTTTGAAACTGGCGTTACGTTACTGACAAAAAATTAGAAGCACTAAAAAATTCATTTTACTTGTGTTTAACTTGTTTATTTTGGTTTACAGTTCAAATATAAAAATACAGCACAAAAAATAAAAGAAAAATTTGTAGTGTGCTTTATTTTTCAAAAAAAAAAAAAACTCTGAGCGAATTTGAAAGCATAAGCGTTTGACTACCTAAATTTTTGCAATGTTTCGTTAAAATCTGCTCACTATAAATGAATTTAACATATTTTAGAATCCTCGTCCTTTAAAATAGAAACACAAAATTTAATTCAATTCACTAAATAACTTTTTTTTATTTTTTAATTGGTTTTATTTTGGTTTTTTTCAAATAATTTTTAAGCAAGCAACTAAACCTAACTTCTCTTTGCATATTACGCCACGTTTGCTAGAAGTTTGATACATGTACCATAATTCGATTTTCCCCATTCACAGTTAATAAATACACTAAAACATTAAATCGGGTTCGTAGAGCTGATAATTGAGGTCATTCTTGGAATATAAATCTTTTGTGAGTAATTATGAGCCCATTTAAAGCCAAAAATGACCTTTTACGGCTGTTTGTGAAACAAACATGGACAACAAAACTTGTTTGGCTTTAACACTAATTTAAGCTCAGTTTTTACCAATTTATTATTCCTAAGCC
Organism: Microlaimidae sp. YZB2_3; assembly: GCA_030248175.1. Lineage (NCBI taxonomy): Eukaryota > Metazoa > Nematoda > Chromadorea > Desmodorida > Microlaimidae > Microlaimidae sp. YZB2_3. The sequence continues at coordinate 10,226 of JASAMX010005742.1, forward strand.
TAGGCATAATATAAAAATAAAAAAAACGTTGTTTTTCAAGAATGAAAATTTTTCACAACTAAAATTTAATGGGTATTCTGAAAACTGTTATTATAAAAAAAATTGGTAGCTACCATAAAAAAAATAAAAGTATTTGTAACTGCCAAAAACCTGGTGATACAAAAAATAATTTGATTAAAGGAGGCTTAATTAAAACTTTGTTTAATAACTTATTTTGGGGTTTAAATTGGCTTTTAACTTTTTTTAAAAAAGTTTTAATCACAAAAATAACCACAAAACTTAGATCTATGTGTCCGAGTAAGGAAATAAATATGTTTTTTTAATTATATTTTACTTTAGGATTGGTCAAATCAAATTTTGGTACACGTATGGAACTTGAACTCCACGTTTTTTATCATTAAACAGTATGCTATTGTACATTCGTGTCGACATAAGCGTCATAAAAATCATAAACAGGAAAACTTATTTTTATTTTGAAATCTTACAGACTCGCTAAAAATTATAATAATTATTACATAAAGGTAGTCAAAATATCAATTTTACTTTATTTATTTTAAATAAAAAATTTAATTGTAATATTTTCAGGGTTTATTGCATTTTTAAATATCGTTAGGGATTATAACTGTATTAAACTAATACCGAGTACAGTAATTGTATAAATTTTAAACTCATACAAAAAACATGTAAAAAAATTTTTAATGCAAATTTTTGACAAATACCAAGAATATTATGGATTTTTGCAAATACTTACCAAACACATTTAATTTAATATAAATTATATGCATAATATTTTGGTTATATATAGTAGGCTATTTTTTAACTTAGCATTTTAGTTCACAACCAAAATCAGATTTATGTACAAGTACAATTAATAAAACATTTTCTAAGTAGCACATATTATTATAAATGTAAAAAATTCGTCCTTAAGGTAAATTTAATATAGCTGAAACCTCGACAAAGCAAATCAAAACATTAGGGAAAAACGGTTAATATTAATATTCAAAATTAATATCGTAGTTTAATTATTTTTATCAAATTATTAGATTTTAACCAGATGTTATTTTATCAACTTCGGCTAAAATTCACTGATTTTGTAAATTTTGTAAAAAGGTAGGAATTAAAATATTATTACTCTATAAATTTTTACGAAGTCAAACAAATATAAATTTACCATAAAATACACTTGAATAAGATAGGGTAGTGCATTTAATTTCGGCACTTTTCCAAATTGGGCATTTTTGATTTTGGACTATATCTTTGGTAATCCTGGACATAATACGTTTGATAGCTCAAATGAGAGCTAATTATATGTAGATGACTGTCGTAAAGTTTTTATTTGTTATGTTATGATATTTTCATCTGAAATTGTGTTTTATAAAAAATAAAATTGTTATTCGTTTTTAGAACATGGCATGGGCATTTCATGATTACGCAATAAATTGGTTTAAAAATTAAACTGTCCTGGTAAAATTTAGTCTATTTCCCGAATTTTTAGTCCCCGTGGTTCTACGTTGCGTCTGTGGTGAGCAATCGTTATAAAATAAAATAGTGTAATTTCGGCACACATATTACTGTAGGTAAAAACGGATTGAATTAAGTGGTCGGATGTTAAATTGTAGTTGTAAATAGCTAAAAGATAACGTTGAAATGTGTAGGGGTCATAGCACTGCACCTAAACACGATTAAAAGGGTCTTTTTAAAAAGTGCCAAAATTAAATGCACTTTTTCCCAAATTTTGCTCATTTTGATACCATTTGGCATTTTAGCTGTAACTTTTTGCCAGTTACACGTTGAACAACAAGTAGAAGCTTAAATTAAAGAAAACTGTTTGGAGATAATGATAGGCTTTTAAATTTTTGAAAATGATGATTTTTTGACTGAGAAACAATCGATTGTTTGTAAAGTGCCGAAATTAAATGCACATACTTAATTTCGGCAATTTTCCATTTTTTTTAAAACTGATTTAATTTAGCAAAAAAAATACTTTCGTACAGTGAAACTTTTATGACGCAACGCAGTATCGTAAAAGCTTCAAAATGAACTATCAAACATAAAAATCGAGCCATACAGTAAAAAGTTACATCGGAAAAACAAAAAAGTGCTGAAATTAAATGCACTACCCTAAGTGATAATAGATTAAAATTAGCAAATTAAAAGCATTAATCTGTAGAATAATAGTAATTAGTACTATTTTTTGTTTTAGGGTGGCTAGGACACTAAAAAACTGTCAAAATGTTTCCACTCTAACCCATTTCAAGGGAATGTTTTAATTGCGTAAAAATTGCGGTAGGTAAGGTAATACAGCAATAAGTGAAAAAACTGAAAATGCAATAGCAAAACAAAAACTCAATCCAAAACTAAATCCAACATTATTGTTCCGTGATTAAATTGGTAAAGTAGGAAATATGGTGCCGTTTAAAGCTCTGAGTATTCAATACTACTATTAAGCGGACGATAAAACCATATGTTTATGGAAGGATATTTATTTAAAATATCAACCACCACGAGCTCAAGCAAATTAAACTGTTCGGGCAGAATTATTTCGCGCGTTTTAATTTGATTTGTTCGTTGGACGTAAATTAATCAACACCCTGAATTGAATCTTAAACTAACTTTCTAATTATTAGAACTCCAGTCTGTTCAAAAATGAGTCAGACTGGAAAGAATTTCAGGTGAGCTTATTTAGCTAACGTTGATTTATACAAAAAAAAATTAAAAGTGTATAGTTAGATCTGCATTTTTATTTTTATCGTCTGACTTAACCACACTGTTAGCGAGATATGCTAATCTGAAATTTTTTTCAGTCTTAATCATTTTTAATTGACTTTAGTTTTATGTTAATTTACGCCAAATTAGTGTTTCGTGACTACGATTAGGTACTATTTATTTAAAATTGTTTTTTTTAATTTTTTTAAAATTATTATTTCTTATTTTTTAAAATACAGCTGATAATTTAATTTTTACGCTGGCTGATAGAGCTAAAAAGGACTTGCGCTTTTAAAGCATACTTACATAGCAAAAAATCGAATCTTTAATATTAGAAATTTATCAACATTACATTCTAATAATTATACTACATACTAATTATTACACAAAATAAAAATAGATATTATGATAAAGCATAATGCACTAAACTAAAAAGGCACCCAACGGTTTTACAACCAGCATAACGACAATAATATATTTATGACGAAATGGGAAAATTCATATTTTTTATAGTTTATTATTATTATATGTTTTTATTTAAATAGATTCTGTTTTTGAATGCATTGATGAAATGCAATGTTTTATTAAAGTGGTGACCCATTTCGTCAAAAAAACGGAATTAATAAAAAAAGCGAAAAACATTTTCAAAATAACAATGTATCACAAACAACCTTATAAAAATGCAAGTACAGACCTGTAACGCCCTTTGGGGGAAAATATAAAATTGTATAACCAATAATCAAGTTTATAGACGTCTGTTTTATTACAAAATTTTCAGTATTTTCTTGTTTGGTTTCATGTCAATTGTCTTTTTATATTTAGTCAAAATACTATTAATACATACACTTTTTTCTTATCTCACTGGAGTAAAATTATTGTACCATTTTTGAAAGCTTTACACTTTACACTTAGACTTTTAAAGTTTATAAGATCTTTATTTTCAGTTAATAGCTTAATAACAGAAAAATAACAATTTCGTTCAAACCTTCAAATGAAAACTTTCAGAAACATAAATGACCATTTTCACTTGATTAGAATGTTTAGCCCTCGAATAACTATACATTTCATCAATTTACAGTACACTACATCTACAAGCAAATAACAATGTGTTGAGTTCACTTCAATAGAATCTGCGTCTTTCGATTTTTGATAATTTTAAAATTCACTTGAATTAAAGTTAACGTGCAGTTTTAAAAATTAATGAAGGAATCTTATCGACATTTTTTGTTCGATTTCGGTTTTCTCCATTGCCTAAAATTTTACCATTTTTACGTATAATAAACCCTTTTTACACTTTAGTATTGTTTAAATTTTAATTATTAAAATTGCTACAGCAAATTAATTAGAATAACTTTTAATTATGTTTTTAAAATTTAATTCAAATGTTTTGCAAGCTTTTGGTCTTAGAGTTCTTTTATGAGGTTTTACCAAAAATATATATAATATACCGAAAAATGTGCAACTTCTATATAAAAAAGTACGGAAAAGTAGGCCATTATAATGACAGGGTTTCTAGCGCGTCAGGCAAAGTGCTCTCCCTGTTTTCCCTTACCAATTTTCCTAAATTTGGCATATTCTCCCTGACTTCTTGCAAAGCTCTCCCTGACTTTTTAAAAAAGCTTTTTAAGCATACTTAGACACTTTCCATAACATGCAATATCTAACCTTGGGATTGCACTCTTTTGTTAATTTTTTAGAGTGTATTTATTGCTTTAGTTAAAATTCATGCATAAATTAACAGTAAATTATATATTTCATTAAACAAGACTTGAATTAAATTAAGTTTTAGACAAGAGAACACAACACACAGAATTTTATTTTCTAAAAATAAAAGAAACACTACCGGTATATAAGTATAACTATAATATTGATAAATTTTAATTCTTTTTTATTTTAGCAACGAGATCATTTATTTTAGAGACTAAACACTGTCCACACTACATAATTGAAAACTAGATTAATTTTATTTAATAAGCCACACTCTGTGGTTTAGATATTTCTTTCAATTCACCTCCAGTGGCGTAGCCAGGATTTCAGTTGGGGGGGGGGGCGGGAGCCAGGATTTCTTTTCGGGGGGGGGGGGGCGCGGCTGGGGGAGAAAAAGTGCCACAAAAGCGGCGCGCAGCACTGCCACCTGCGCCGTGTAGCGGCGCCAGCCGACGCGAAGCGTCGGCCAGGGGGTCTGGGGGTGCCCCCTCACCCAGGGCGTCAGCCGCCAGAGGCGAAATTTTTTTTAAATATGCACTAAAAAGTGCTTAAAAATCGTCCCCTGGTGTTTACGTGAACATACATTTTACTTTTGTTTTTTTTACCTAATTTCTGCACAATCATGTCTGATCTTCAAAATTATTAGGCGATGAAATTGTATATAACACAACAATCTATTTCCTGATGTCTTTAAATTTTGCGAATGAGTATGGTGTAAGTTATAATAACAAAAAATATTACTGATATATTAATTTTACTGTATAAATTTGAACTTCCCGCGTAGCGGGAAAAATTTTTATATTAATTAATTTCTGATTTTAGAATGCAATAAGATTTGTATTAAATTTTTATAACTCAATATTTGAAAAATAAAAAAAAATCCATACAAACTGCCACGCTTCACCATAAGGGGAGATGGAAAGACGGATAACCCCACAAGTGTAAAAACCATTCTTAAGGGGTTTAAAACAGCCATTATCAAATAAGCCCGCAAAAAATAATAAAAGCTATAAAAAATGAAGACATTATTGAAATGTTGAAGAAACAGAAATGAAACTTAAAGAGTATATAACTGCGACAATAGATTTTACACAAATTAGGGAATAATTTCCTACACTATTTACCTTCCACTTCCACATATTTTGAAACCGAAGGGATATGAGTGATTGAGTTATAAGCTTGCTTAAGCAATATAATAATAAGTTACCTATTTCAATTATTGTAAAAATCAAAATAATCATTTCATTAAAAACGCTTATATAATTACTTCATGCGCGCCGTAGGCGCGAAATTTTGAAAAAAATTTTTTAACCTTATAAAATATATCATACATTTAATAAAAACCCCCGACCCCCCTCCCCCCACGACCCCCCCCCCCACCGAGAACGGGGGGGGGGGGGGATGGGGGTTATACCCCCAAAAATCCGGATTATAGCCGACAATTCCCCCCCTAAAATTTGGGGGGTCCCAGTATTAAAAATGCTAAAAATGGGGTATTTGAGGTATACTTCAAAAAAAATTTTCGGGACACCCCCCCAATTTCGGGGGTCGGGTATATCCCCCCAAAAAAAATTCGGGAGGCTGTCCACCTATGGTTAACCCCCCCTCAAAATCTGAGAAGGAAGGTTTAATCCTCCCACTCAGAAGTGGGGGAGGGGAAAAAGGTTAACCCCCAAATTTTGGAAAAATGAAGAAAAAATGTCTTTAAAATGACTTCTAACTGCCTCCGAACTTAAATTTTGAGGTCAAAATAATGTTTTAAACAGTAAAAAGTTAAAAAATTCAATAAAAAAGGCTTTTTGACCTAAAATTAGTGTTTTAAAATTTTTTCTTTGAAATTAACAAACGATATGGGTAAAATGCACTCCAGAAAAAAAAACGGTATGGGTATTTTGCGTTTTCCACCTATTTCCGGGTTTAAGCTACTTCCACTCCGGCCGGGCCAAATTGCCCATGTATGACGAGGTAAGCGTAAGACCCCCACATTTCAAAGAAGGGGATGTCCGGGCTACCTCCAAATTTTAGAGGTGGGGGAGTGTCGACAGTTTCGAGATTTTTTGGGGAAGGGGTATGAACCCCACCCCCCTTCCCACCTGTCCAACTGTGGAAATAAATACCTACCCCTATAACCATAGGTGGGAAGCCCATAAATGGGAAGCATAGATGAAGCGGAGGGAGAAGGGTAGGGTGGGGATCACCCCCACCCCTAGCCTCGAATTTTTGCCCCCCCCCCCTCCCACTCGAAAAAATTCAGCTCCCCCCTCCGCTCCCCCTAATTTTTTGAATTTTTAACCCCTGACCTCCCTCTAGATTTTCAAATTTGACCCCACCCCCTCCCCTCTAGAGAAAATTTCAAGTACTTTTTTTATACTAATTTTTTTATAACGTAAATTTTTAACACAAATTGTTTTTACACCCTTTTTATACCAGAATATCGCTTTTTATACAATAAAATGTAGTATTATCTTATAAAAAACTATTATTAAACCTTTAATGGTTTAAAAGTATTCTGCTTCGAAAATTGGACCCCACCTGACCCCGCTCTAGGTTTCAAAATCTTCCACCACGGGTCGACCCCCCCTAGAAAGCTAGGGGGGTTCGACCCCCTAGATTTTGAAATGTCATTTACCCGGGGTAAACACCCTCCCCCTAGCTTCGATGACCGTGTTCATCCATAGTTGGCAGCCTCCTAGATTTGGGGAGTATACCCCCCCCAATTGGGGGGGGGGTGTCCCAAAAATTTTTGAGGTACACCCCAAACACCCCATTTTTAGCGTTTTTGGCAGTGGGACCCTCAAATTTCAAGAGGATAGGTGTCCGGGGTACCTCTAAAATTTAGAAGGGGAAGTTTCGGCAGTAATTGGGATTTTTTTTGGGGGGGAGGGGATTATACCCCCATAGGTCACCGATGGGGGGTGGTAGGGGGGTGGCACCCCCCTACGGCCTCTGAGACCTATCTCCCCCTAAGATCCATTTTTGACTTCGACCCCTTGAACCCCTGACCCCCCCTAAGGCCCATTTTCGACCCCCCCCCATCAACCATATCCAGACTGGGCAAACCCCCCTACCAAAGGGATTTGGAACTGGCTAACCCCCTCCCCTACCACTTCATCTACACCCTGGCTACACCCCCCTAACAGTTTATATTTTCTTAGTTTTTTTTTATTTTAAGCTAAAATGACGGCACGGCACTCACTGTACAGCTAAAGCTGTACTTACTACTGACTAACCATAAATATTGATTATAAATAATTACTAATCGTTTTATTTAACTAGAAAATAGAAGAAAACTGACAATTATTTAACCGTGAAGCAAATAATACAACAAAAAAGGTACCTGCATAATTATGATGATGTTTTTTACGCTTTTTTTGAAAAATTCGGTAGCACCCCCCCCCCCTAAAGACCATGAACCCTCCTAACCCCAAGCACCCCGGGGTGTTTTTTTCAAAAAAAAATACCCCGGGGTGTGACGCCCCCCAGAGGTCAAAAACCAAAACACCCCGGGGTGTGGACCTCCCCCTAGCCGTCGAAGGTCGGTGACCTATGATACCCCCTACTCATCTATGCTTATAACCGGAGAAGTCGGTCCGAAATCAAAGGTGGCTGAAGTTTGAAGAAGTGGTTTTTTGCCACATCGTTTTTCATTAAATTCCTTTATCTTTTTTATATTTTAAGGCAAACAAAAAACAAAAAAAACACAATTTTTTAAAGTTATTTCAGTCTGTTATTTTATATTTTTAAAAACAATAGGTAGTTGTTTAGACATTAAATATGTTAAAAGTAGCCAATAATAAAAACAATTACTTTGTTTATTACTTTTTTTTTAACTTGGTTGGAGGGTGAATTTTTCTTTTCCGCTCGAGTTGTGGTTGTAAGTTTCTCCGAATTTGGAAAAAAAGGTTAAACTCCACCACCCAATTACCCCTGTGCTTAAAAACCAACCTATAATGGCATGGTCTCCTAAAAAATCTCGAAACTATCTGTAAAACATTAGAATTAACGGGGACGCTCTTTGGCATAAACTTTTTGGTCTCCGGCCGAATTTTATTTGTGCGTACCTTTTAAAACAGACTGTTTGCTTAGATATTTCGACTTTATTAGAGTCACTCCTGTATTTTAAAGCAACAATCAATTGAAAAAATATTCCTCAGTTTTCTGAATCTTTACCACCGTTTCCATCGTGAGAACACTAATTTATTAGTCCAGCATTAATTTATTAGTTTACAAATGCAGAAAAAAAACAGGGGACACGCTAATCTATAGTAAATTATCATATTAATATCTTTATGAATAAAAAGAATCTTTTAAAAGTCTTACCGCACAAAACTCGTCGAAAGATATAAGACCGTCGCCGTCTGTATCCGCTTCATTAATTGTGCGATCAGCTATGCTTTCCAGCTAAATTTTTTTTTAATGTAGCGTTAATAATCTATTTTGGACATTCAACGCAACTTCGACCTTATTGTGTAATTTGAAAAAACTTATGTGAGCGATTTGCAGACCTGTGCACCTTCTGGAAATGCCCCCCCGTTTTATTGCCCTCCCCCGCCAAAAAATGAAAAACTACCCTAAAATTATGACGCCATTTTTGACCTATGATCACGCCATCATCGCGAATTTTTTGCAGTTTTAACCTATTTCAATGTATTTTAAGCCATTTTAGACCTATTTTTACCTTATTTTCGCTTTTTTTGTCCCTTTTTTCCCTTTTCCCTTCTTTTTTTCTCCTTGTTTTCTCTTTTTTTTTCTTTCCCCCCTGCTTGCCCCTCCATTTTGGAATTGCCCCCCCGTTTTAACCCTGGGGGGCAGTGCACAGGTCTGGGGATTTGTGTACAAAAAATGAAAAAAAAAACAAACAGCAGCTAGCTAATGGGCTTGTTCGATTTAACCATAAATTAAGTTTAAAAATAATTAAGACTGGAAAAATTTTAAGTGTGCATATCTCGCTAGCAATAAGGTCGTTTAATTCACACGATAATTAAAAAAATTTAAAAAATATTTTCAGAGAGATTGGGGAACAGGCAGGAACACCTATGCTGCCATGTGCGACGTTAAATAGTAAGGTCAATATCAGGCGACTTAAAAAATCTTTTAGACAAGACCTTGGAATGGGTGAACACTGCATGCAGTGAACACTCTAGCAGTAAAGGTTGCGAACATCGTTATTAATGTTGGACGAAGAGTCTCAACTATAGGGGTGAAATTTTTTAGCCCCTCCTGACGTGTCTTAGCGCCTGCCTTTTGCATAATCTGCATAGGTAAGATAAGTTTCAGGTAATGCAACAACAAACAGGTAGGAAAAAAGGTAAGATAAGTTTCAAGTAATGCAACAACAAACAGGTAGGAAAAAACAGTTTAAACTATTTTTTAACTTATAGAACTAAATTAAATTATATATCTTTAAATATAAAAATGACAGTAAAAAATAAAATGACATTGTTTTGACAGTCAGTTCGGACCTTTGCAAAATTAAATTTTATATGCTTTGCTTCGAAAAAAAGAGCTGGGGGTTTAATCCAGAGTTTAAATTGTGGTTTTAGCATCCCAAAACAAAAAAAAAACATGGAACAAAGAGAAATGATATTTTTGGAGGGGGAGAGGATAGACTGGCGAAAGCTATTCAAATCTTTGAGGTTGGATGGAAGTACAAATTTGGAGGTACATTCATACACTTGATACGTTCAGAGTTCCAAGGGTCGCTTCGGAGTTTCGCTCTGAATCTCGGAGCTCCGGGAAACAGCCAACGGCTTAAAATTAAATAAATTCCAGTATCTACGTACCTGTTCTGGTGTGATATTGGCTCCCACCATCATATTGAGAATAACCAAGAGTTCGTCCCGCGAAATCATACCGTTTCCGTTCATGTCGTACATACTGAATGCAACTAAAAAACGAAAAAAATTATTTTTATATAGGTTTTCTGTTAAAATTTCATACCATTTTTGATTTATTTTTGGTGCAATTTTTTTATCTAATACTATATTCGTATGAGGAAAGTGGGAAGATTTCCACAAGCTTCCCGTTCCATGCTTATCTCACCCATGCCAGTCAGATAACTAATTCCTATGCTATTTAAAGTTTAAAAAGTTTTTAAATTTTTTAAACAACTGCAAATTTTAAAATTCTGTGAAAAATTCTGCAGATTTTAAATAAGACTTCCTTTAAATATTTTTACTATAAGACATCGGCGTAAGATTTTTAAGAAGAAACTCCCATTATTCTTATATAAAAAATTAGTATTTTTGTATTTTAGTTAAATAAATTTTAATAGGTATATTTAAGAAACGAATAGAATAAAAAATATTTACATAAAATACCAAAAAAAAAACCAGACAAAAGAAGCTGTGTTTTTTAACCCACTGAGATAAATTTTATTAGGAGCAATATTTTCTCATGAGACCAAAAATGCTCCTTAACAAATGGAAAATATCATTCACCATGACAAAATAAGTCAGAATCATCATTAAAAAAATAATCGCCACTGTGGGAAACAAAAAATACTATACACGTTCGTTATGAGCATAGATGAACACGGTCAAAAAGCCAGGAGAAGGGGGGTGTTTACCCGGGTAAATGACATTTCAAAATCTAGGGGGCGGGCGTGTTAAACACCCCCCAGCTTTCTAGGGGGGGTCGACCCGGGGTGGAAGATTTTGAAACCTAGAAGGGGGTCAGGTCCAGGTGCATAGGTGAGCACGGTCGGGGAAGCTAGGGGGGTGGTTACCCGGGGTAAATCGAATTTTGAATTCTAGGAGGGGGGTCCCAGGGGGGTCCGGACCCCCCCTAGCTTTTTAGGGGGGGGGGGTCGACCCGGGGTGCGAAATTTTGAAATCTAGAGGGGGGTCAGGTGGGGTCCGGTGTCCAAAGCAAAACAGTTTTAAACCATAATAACTTTAATAATTGTTTAATAATTGTTTTTTTACAGGATAATACTACATTTTATTGAATAAAAAGCCATATTCATGTATAAAAAGGGTGTAAAAGCATGAATATGTGATGAAAATTCACGTTTTTGGAAGAAAATTCAGTATAAAAAAGGTACCTAAAATTTTCCCGAGAGGGGAGGGGAGGGGTCAGATTTCAAAATCTAGAGGGGGATCAGGGGTAAAAAATTCGAAAATTTGGGGGGAGGGGGGGGCTGGATTTTTTTCTAGAGGGTGCCCTCACAATTACGAGGCTAGGAGGGGGGTGGTTACCCACTCTACCCCCTCTTGTTCATTATGGTTATGATTCAAAGCCACGTTGATTTTATATCGATTACGATTGCTGTGACTTATTATGTCGGAGTAACGGGGAAATGCAAAAAAATGTCGTCACATACATCTCAGTTTATCTTCACGACTGTTGAGGGGGCAAGGTTTGTTTTTCTTGATCGGCCTGAATCGCGCCAGAACACGCATGAATTGCCGGAAATTTACTCGATCTTCATCCGACCTATAATTTATAAACTCTAAGCAAACAAAACTTTTATATATAGCAATTATTATATAATTATAATAATAATCAGTGACGTAGCCATAGATGTTTTTGGTCGGGTCCGCTAGGGGGGGGGGAGGTCCACCCCCAGGTAGAAGACCAAAATTTTTTAGGGGGCTGGGGTCCAGGGAGGTCCGGACCCCATTGGCTTTTTAGGGGGGTCGACCCCGGGTGCGAGATTTCAAATTTAGGAGGGGGGTCAGGGGGGTTCGATTTTTTAACAAATTTTTTTTTAAATCAATAAGTGTTTTTAGGTCTAATATTGAATTTTATGTATTAAAACAGCCTATTTAGGCCTAAAAAGTGTATTTAAACACTGTTTTTAACTAAAAACCTGTGTTTTTGACAGTAAATAAAAAAATATACTTCCAAATTGGTCGGGAGGGGGGGGGGGGAGGGGGGTCCAGCCTTCCAGGGGGGGTGGGTCGGACCGCTCTCGAGCTTGGGGGGGGGGGGGGAGGGAGGGGGGGGCCCCTGGATTTTTTCCAGGGGGGGGTCCAAAATTTTGGCTCTAGGGGGGGTGCACCCCTCTGTCCCCCCCCCAAAAAAACATCTATGGACGTAGCCAGGGGAGCGAAGGGTGGGGGGCGGCCTCCCACCTCCGAAATCCAGCGAAGCCTCATTTTTTCGTAAGGGAAAAATAGCCAAAAAATTTTTTCCGCTTGGCGGGAAGTGTACATTAATCATTTTGTTAGTTTTTTTTTAATTTCGATGGATTGTACCATTCAATACATAGCTAAGACATGTGCCTTTGCCTCAGATATTGAATGGCAATACTATATAGATGTTAAAACTCATATATTATAAGATAGGTAGGTTTGATAATGGCTTGTTTTAAACCCCTTAACAACGGTTTTGACACTTGTGGGGTTGTTTGCCTTTCCACCTCCCCCCATGGTGAAGCGTGGCAGTTTGTATAGAATTTTTTTTACTTTTCAAATATTGAGTTATAAAAATTTAATACAAATCTTAGTGCATTCTAAAATCAGAAATTAATCAATATAAAAATTTTTCCAGCTACGCGGGAAGGTCAAATTTATATATATATATATATACAGTAAAATTAATATTATCAGTAATATTTTTTGTTATTAACTTACACCATACTCATTCGCAAAATTTAAAGACATCAGAAAATAGATAGTTGTGTTATATACAATTTCATCGCCTGATAATTTTAAAGATCAGACATAATTGTGCAGAAATTAGGTAAAAAAAAAACAAAGTAAAATGTATGTTCACGCAAACACCAGGGGACGATTTTAAGCAGTTTTTAGTGCATATTTAAAAAACAATTTCGCCTCCGGCGGCTAGGGGGACACCCCCAGACCCTCCGGCCGACACTTCGCGTCGGTTGGCGCCGTACGCGGCGCAGGCGGCGGCGCTGCGCGCTGCTTTTGTGGCACTTTTTCTCCTTCCAGACCGCCCTTCCCAAATGAAATTCTGGCTACGCCACTGATAATAATGATATAGTATAATTATATAATTATAATACTTTTAATAGCTTCGGTAGGTCGGTCAACGATTATTAATTTTATTCTTAAGCAAAACAGCTGATAACAGATCCGAAAAACACATCATGAACAAATTCACCATAATAGCCCAAACCCAAAATCATCGTAAACATTACAAAATTACCATCATCATCAAGTAGTCATAGTCACCATCATCATCATCACCATAATCATCATCACCATCAAGTAGTATCAAATCATCAGAAATACAATGCGTTTGCAATATTTCCTTTAAATTTAGACACTTGGAAAATACAAATAAAATTTATTATGGTAAAATTTAGCTTGATTCTAGGGCTTTGCTTAAGCTAAGGAAAAAATTAAAACATATTTAATGCTTTTATAATTAAAACTAAGTTGTTTTTTTAAACCTATTTTAGTTTGCAAACGCAGTTTTGATTGTTATGGTGAATTAACACTAAGTTGTGATGGTGAATTTTGCCATGGGGATTTAACACTATTTTTGTGGTGATTTTGCACGTCAGCGCTGATACAGTTTCTGAGCGAGAAAGAATTTTTTGGGGAAAAAATTTAAGTTTTACAACTAAGGCAAATAAAAAACGCGAGCCATGCAAGCCGAAGCAGCACTCATACATACCACAGCCCCTGATAAACAGTGTAATTTTCTTTAATAAAATATAAGGCATTGGTGCACACGGGTCTTCCAGATTTTTTGTGGTGGTCGGCCGAAGAGGGGTGAAGTATAATCTAAATTTGACGGTTTTGACATTATTTTAATGAAGTTTTTCTTTTTTGCCATATTTGAATTTTTCCCCTTTTCACCCCATTTCTTACGCATCGCTAATGAGAAAACTCCTAGAGCCCCCCCCCCCTTCTCCTTCACCCTGCCTAGAGCTACGAGACCCGTAATTTTGGAACAAAAACACTTAAATATTATATCACAAAAACACACTAAAAACTACCAAACAAACTCGATCAAAATCGAAATCCCATGCCGAAATAAAATACGAAATCCTATGCCAAACAAACGCGATATCCGCTGACCTGACCACATAAAATGTAAACAAAAACAGAACTCCAACCAAGGGCGCACAACTATCGAAAAGTAAAAAATAAACATTAAAGGGGTGAAATTGCAATCGCTTCCTCGTGACTTGTCTTAGCGCTTGCCCTCTGCATAATCCAGACCTGTGCACTGCCTAAATTCCAAAACGGGGTAATTTTTACTAAAACGGGGGCAATAAAACGGGGGGAAGCAGGGGGAAAGAAAAAAAAAGAGAAAAGGAGAAAAAAGTAAAAAAAGAAAGGAAAAAGAAAAAAGGGACAAAAAAGCGAAAATAAGGTAAAAATAGGTCCCAAATGTTAAAAACACATTGAAATAGGCTAAAAACTGCAAATATTGCGATGATGGCGTCATCATAGGTCAAAAATTGCGTCATAATTTTAGGGTACTTAAAAAAAAACAAAAAAAAAACACAGGTTTGCACCGGTCGGATAATCTTCCGGTGGAAAGAAACCTCAACAATTCAACAAGCACAAATCGTCGTTACTACGGCAAAATGGAAGCCCACTGCCACTATAAATTACACGTGACAGTGACTCATTTTGTATTTAATAGGGTTCTGTCTTAAATTCAAAATGAGTCACAGAGGCGCACATATTTTATACGAACTGTGACTCATTTTGCCGTACTAGTAACGACGAAATAAAAAAACGTAATAATTAGCGAACTCACTCTATAAAAAAGGAGCTGACAATGCGATCACCAAGTGGATTGATGGCAAGTTCAGGAATTCTTAAGAAATCCTCTCTGGCCAAAGAACCGGCTCCGGACTTGTCCAAATTCGTAAATCGACTGTACACAAAACAATCTGATTTTTTTGAAACTAAACAAAACTTATAAGGCAATCAAAATGCTATGCAATAGTTTTTATCTTTCTCACCAACGTGTTTTTGCTAATCTGGTTCAGTCGTGAATTTGCAGTTTTCGCACCACAAGTATTTTGCCAGCTGTAAAAATTGTATTAATGCGAGCAATGCCAGTCATATTATAAAGTTGTTAAAAAAAACAAAAGGATTTTTTCAGTTATTTAAAAATCTCTAACCCTGTGATTATAGCATTATGTGATTATAATTTAGTATAAAAAAAGTACCTAAAATTTTTAAGAGGGGGGAGGAGGGGTCAGACTCTGAAATGCAATAAGGTGTCAGGGAGATAAAATTAGGAAATTCCCCCGGGATGGGGGCCGCCTAGATTTTTGTTGAGGGGATGGGTCCCAAAATTTTGAGGCTGGGACGGGGGTGGATCCTGACCTCTCCTCTCTCTCCACCTATGATGGGTGCCCAATATACTCAGGCTTAGAGAGATATTTTCCGCCTCTCTGTAGGGGCCTAGGTTTATGTTACACATTGAATAATCAAGCTGAGAGAGGTGAGAAAGGGCGGGGGAAGGGTGGGCCCACCCCTCCCCTAGCCTTGAAATTTTGCCGCCCTTTCATTAGACGGAGATCTGAGCCCCCCTCCCCCCAAATTTAATGAAAAGTTCACTCCTGAACCCCCTCTGAAATATAAAATCTGACCCCTGCCCCCCCCCCATGGGCGTAGCCAGGGGGGTCTAGACCTCCTTTGGTTCTTAAAGGTAAATATTTTGGGTTGGACTCCCCCCTTTTCGGTCGGCAAGAATAAAAATTTGGGGATCTAGAACGGCCATTTTTTAAAAAATTTTCTCGCGCTTCGCTCCGCTCAGCGCTTGATTAATTATATATTCTCCACTTCTAAATTTGTGTTACTTTGTTTTGTGATCTTTGTATGACCACGCTGGACCCACCCCACTTTTAATGTTTTATGGTTTTTTAGAAATTTTTTAAATTGTGTTATTTTGTTTTTGTAATCTTACTACAA